>JBBPJY010000254.1:6773-16875 GCA_038088975.1 Xerocomus cyaneibrunnescens
ACCACACGAGGGTGGTCGAGACAGCGCCCCGCTTATGAATCACGGTGATATAAGGAGACTTGTACTTGTCTTCCCGGCACTTCGAGCAGCCGCCCCAAACCTTGGTGCCGTCCTCCAAGCCTTCTATACTCCTGACTAAGCCGCAGCACGTATGGCCTTGCACGAAATCGTGGCGGTTGCGTACGCCAGTCTCTACCTACCTGCTTGACGGTATCCTGACTTTGCATCCAGCGTCATAGGCGTCACGGGGAGCGGGAAATCGACCGTGCGTAGTCTCTTGTAAAGGAATGTCTGATTGCTGACCAAGATCCTCTTATTACCTAGTTCATTAATGTAGCCAGCGGATCAAACCCGCCTGTTATCAAGTCGCTCGGAAACACCACCACCGAATTGAAATCATCCACGCTTTCCCTTAATGGTCGGACAGTCTTATTGATCGATACGCCTGGGTTTGACGACGTGAGCCCGAGCGTCTTGGAGGTTCTCAAATCGATCAGCGATCATTTTGCTGGACTGTAAGCTCACACCGCCCGGGACGCTGATACACTGAACCCACATGTAGATACAGCCAGGGAATTAAGCTCGCTGGAGTGATTTACATGCACTGCATCACTGAGGACCATATGCGTGGTCCATCGGGGGACCACTTTCGCCTCTTCAGCAAATTCTGCGGGGGTACGAGTCTCCGGGACGTCCTCATCGTGACCAACAGACAGGGGTTCACCGATGTAGACGAATACTTCGGGGCTGCGATTGACAAGGGGGCTTGGATGCTTTGCCACGATGGTTCGCGGGCATCCGCACATGCGATTCTTCGTCATCTCCTCGATCGGGAACGTACAGTTTGTCCTACCCCAGAAGAGTCCCCCGACCGGAAAACAGGTCCTGGTCGCACTGTTACAGACGTAGACGCTGTACGCGAACTTACGGGTCAGGTCGAGCACCATACAAGGGCATTTGGACAGTTGTGCCAAAGGATAGATGCAGCAACGATCGCGGAAGACGAGAATGCCCGGAATATGCTGCAAGAAGAAGCCAAGACCTCGCTGGAGAAGATAGAACACATTCGATACGACCTCGAGCAAATGGTTACAAATGTCGCAACCCAAAATTCACGCCTCGAGGATGAAAATCGTCAGTATAAAAGTGATTTCACGGCGCGAAGGGCAGAGGCTGAGCTCAGGATGCGGTTACTTGGAGAGGAGCGCAAGGCTCGAGAACTCGCAGAGGCTGCACGAGAGCGGGCCGAAGCGCAACTAGCCGAAGAACGTGCAGTGTGGGAACGTCAACGGATAGAGAGGGAGAGTCCGAGGGGCCATGCGAGACCAAAATACGACAAGCTTTTCACGTGTGGCGCCCTCATCTTTGCCTTGCTCTGCGTGTCTCGGTTTGCGTTCGATGGTTCCCGCCCACTGCTGTAATCCTCGTGTTCCAGCGGAACTTGTTCCTCTTATTTATTATAATCTATTCGCATTGTCATTGTCTAATTGACTGAAAAATTATCCTGTCACATTGGCAATGGGCAAGATTCGGATCTTGGCAACGCAGGAACCTCTAGTCACAACGCCACCACGTTTAATTAATGTGTGCTCGCTCCAAGGTTCCAGACTAGGGTCTCGACCTTCACCACTTCGAGACGGCGTGGAGGCCCCGTGTTCTCCTCATGTAAGTGCTAGTTCACCAGATAACATTCGAAACTACAGACTGCATACAAGACAACTACAACAATGCGAAAGATGTGAATGATTGCCATATTCCGACCCGTCGTTACACAAGAACTCTGATACCTCGCGAATGCCGTCTCGAAAAAAAACATAATAGTACAAAGTGGGCTTGTTCTTCTGCTCGTTGGAAATCATACAATTTATGTTGCGTGGTACGCCTCCTTGAGCCGCTTGTGTACATACTCTCCAGCAGTAATAGAGCCATATTTCGCCGGCCTGTTGGCAGACACGCAACTTGGTATAGGCTGCAAAAATGCACACATTGACCATTTTGCACTTTTCAGATCCTGCTGGAAAGCCACGTACCTCGATGCTGACATGGTAATCTGTACCAAAGAACAGGGGGATAGAATACCGTTCCTTGTCACTCTTATTTATGGCTCGGTGAACGGTGGACTTGAAGACGTCATCTGTCGTACCAAGAATTCAGTATCCATCGCTTTTTATCAGGCAAAATAGGCAGTACTCACTTGTCCACAGTGCAAATTGGTCGCCAATGCTAAGAAAGTTGACATGAACGCATAGACGAGATCCGAAAGGTAACTCACTTGATGACCAAGGTATCTTTGATAGCAGGTGCATCGATCCACTGTTTCTCTGAGTTCATGACCTGAAGCGCTTGGACTCCAGGTTGCTGCCAAAGAATGGTGAAGCACTATGAAAGTGAACCAAGAATCAATTTCATTCATGGCAGAGTAGCACCAAGTTGATCGCCGACCTCGAAACTACAATAGATATGAGTGAGAGTAGAAGATGAGGGGAGAGTACTAAGCACTCGCTGTGGGCTCCGATGCCGGGAGTGTCGTCGTCAATCTCGGGATGTCCGCTCCGTAACGGATAATGGAGAATTTTCATGAGTGCAGCGGAGTTCCGCGTCTAGAAATATTCGATATGCTTTCTCATAGAGCATTTGTAGCCGGTGAAGTAGAGCCCACCTTGTCTTCGAAATATGTCTCAGGCAGTTCAAGAGCCAGGGCGAAAAGCGGAAATAAAGTCTCGCCAACCTTCACCGCTGCGTGACTGGGAAGAAACCTCGAAAATACAAGCCCGATTGTTTATGGATTAATTCGACGCACTAGTATTCAAGGCAGGCTTCTCTGAATCCTGGACAGTCGTCCAAGGGCCATGCATTAGCACCTGCCATCACACCATCATCATTTCTCTTCTCGTCGTGTGCTTTTGCTTCCATTTCTTCCCATCCGAACTCAAAGCCTTCGTGAAAATCGCCTTTATCGCTATTAGCAGGATCGATGTTTGAATCGAGGGGTGGATTGTATCCTTTGAAATTGGAGACAGTTCTGTGGTATAGCTCCGTAATAAACCAACTCAGAACTGGAGGCCAGCTGCACAAGCGATGGTACGATAAGAGCTATACCTTCATTTTTGTTTCCATCGGGAGGCTAAAGTACCTCTGCACCATGCTAAGGACATTGTCCAAATACGACTGGGGGATACCATGGTTCCGTACTAGGGAATATACGATGAGCCATGTTTGTTGACCTCGGATAACGAGCACGCACTGTAGAAAAATCCGACTCGCATACACGCATCTCTGATCTCGTGCGCTGTGGCCAATCTTCCGTCTGGGGTGCCGCAGTTGCTTAGGTCTCTACGGCGGAGTTGGTCAAAGAAGGCGCCTTTACAGGCTGGCTGGATGATGGTCATCTGGCTCACATGATTGGGATGCTGGTGAACGCGCCATCCACGCAGGCTGCAGTCTCTGCCAAAGACATGATGCGATCAGCTACGGGCCAGGTCCAAACCTCGACACAAAGGTGGCGCGACTCGACACTTGGGGACAGCAAGGAGCCGCCCAAAACCTTGCTCGGGTTAAGGAATTCTCACGAACTTATCACTCCAAGGACATGAAATCATTCATGATATGTTTGAACCCTGTCTTTCCTCACACCAGTTTGCAATGAGTACAGAGCATTGTGCTGATAGTGTCATGTTTTATTGCAGTGAAAGTTATGTGCTAGTGAGGGTTTCACCCCAAGATCATGCTGGTCAGTTTGTTTGTATGCTGTTGAATGACCTTCTACATGTTGATGCATGTCCACCCAATGATGTTTTCTATTTGAAAGTGGGTGACTGTGTTGTTTTGGAGGGTGGCATTGTCTGACACATCTCATTCTCTTTTGTTAAAAATAGGAGGAATGCCCATTGAACACTTGGTAGGGGTGCTGTTGGGCTATTATGCTATACATATGGTTTTTGGTTCAAGAGTGTTATTTGAACTCAGCACTTGAGTCTGTCTTATATAACTACTACATGATTATGTAATCTACTAATTATGGAGGTGAAGTACTACAGATGTATGCACATTCAACACTCCCCCATGTTTTGTACATGGTAGTAATAAAGACATTAACAGAGAATGATGCATTTATGAGGTAAGACTGTCAGGGAAGACTAAACCAAGTTGTGATCAGAATTTCTTGGACTTAATCCTACCTAAATTCTTCATGAATATATTGGCAGGGTTCTTGAAACCTTTGATGTAAAAAATCTCAATTATCCTTTTCTTGACAAATTTTCAGATACCATGCCAGCAAATATCTACATGTTTGCTGCAGCTTTCAGTAACTGGATTAGATGCCATACAGTGGGTCAAAAAACTGTCCCAATGTTTGCATGTTTTGCACTAATTGCAATGTCTGTCAATAACACCTAATTATTATTCTAAACTCTAAGTGTATGAAATGGAGTGCTTACTCCTGGCTTTCTATCAGTCCAGGAATCAAAGCATTTGGTTATGTTTTGATGAAATGGCAGCCATATTGAAATGACACCTCATTAGGACAGTTTTTTGACTTTGAATTCTCATTATATATATTGAACCCTGGAGTGCTGTAAAATGATTACATACCTTATGTAAGTAAATATTATATCACTCTTACATCATTGACTAGTCTACAGCATATATAAACCTTGCTATTACAAACCAATTCATCATAAAACACCTTTTTGCTGCTTAAAGAGACAACATCATCTCTCTTGCTTTCCTAGATCTTTCCTGCAGGAATATTGCATTCCAAACTGGCCTAGGAAAGTCAACTGCAGCTAGGGTTCTTCAGGAAATCCAATCAAAGAAGAAAAACCATCATGGTGGTCATTCTTCAAAACTTTTTTCCACCAACAAGCATGCTATTGTTTAGCAAATTCTTCCTGAAAAGGCCAATAATGCAGTTCAGGCCACTCACTTCATCATTTCTATTGTCAGCACTCCTGTCTTCCCACAAACAGTCAGGAATACCCTTAAGGAAGCCTCTCTAAAGGCTGTAATAAAGAAAAAAAACCTCCTCTCTCTACTAACCATAGAAAAAGAAGGTTGGCCTTTGCTCTAAAGTACCAGCATTGGACTATGGAGGACTGGAAGAGGATTATTTGGTTAGATGAGACTAAAATCAATAGGATTGGGTCAAATGGTCATCATAATATGTGTGGAAAAAGAAAGAAGAGGAAATAACTTTCAAACAGATCAAAGATACTATCAAGTTTGGGAAAGGATTACTTATGGTATAAAGCTGAATGGTGTGGGAGTTTGGGTGAGGTTGAGGGAAGGACAGATGCTGAATAGTATGTGGCAATTCTGGAGGAAGGATTGTTACAGAACATGGAGAATTCTAAAATTCTTGCAAATGCAATCATTTTTGAGCAGGATAATGATCCTGAGCATACCTTTAGAAGAGCTCAAATCTGGTTTGAGGAGGAAGATACCAGGCTTCTGAATTGGCCTGCTCAGTCTCCACACCTCAATTTCATTGAACACACCTGAAGTCACCTAAAAAGACACTTTTTAGGTTATAAAAGGATGCTTACAGGGGTTTATGAATTATGGAATAGGGTTGTGGTAGAGTGGGGAAGGATTTCTGTGGAGGAGTGTCAGAAATGGATAAAAAGCATGCCTAGAATGATTCAAGTAGTTGTCAAGGCCAAGGGAGGTCATACCAAGTACTAAATATCATATGCTGTACAAAGTTAAAAAACTGTCCCAATGAGTTGTCATTTCAATATGGCTGCCATTTTATCAAAACCTAACCAAATGCTTTGATTCCTGGACTGATAGAAAGCCAGGAGCAAGTACTCTATTTCATACACTTACTGTTTAGAATAATAATTAGGTGTTATTGACAGACATTCCATTTAGTGCAAAACATGCAAACATTAGGATAGTTTTTTGACCCACTGTAAGTAGATGTGTAACAGAGTACAGTCAAGAAAGGAGTCATGGTAATTTACTAAGGTCAGAGTCCAAGTAGGGTAAATAAGAGAGAAATGGGAAAACAGACTGAAGATCATGGTGGAGTTGGTCTGGAAGGACCAAAGATGGACTTGTGAGTCTAGCATATAACAGTATCCCCCTCTTAGGCCTGAACCCCTGAAGGCCCATGGAAATCATGTGATTTCATTGATTAGTGAAGTTGGAGGAAGACAAAGTGGAGTGTGATCACCTGCAGTATAAAGTTCAAGTGATCTACTGACCAACTCTTTAGTACCTAACCACCACCATGTCTGACTATGCTGATATCAAGAACTGGAATGATGAGTGACTGGCTGAGTGCACTGATGATGATGACAACCTTTGGAACATGAAGGCAGTGGAGCAGAAAAGGTGGGCAAAGGCATGGAAGGAGGTGGAGAAGTGGAGGCATGTGGAGGAGGCCAGGAGGGCTGAGAAAGAGGCTGTGAGGTGCAGGGAAGAGGCCAAGGAGAAGGCTGAGGTGGTGGCTAGGGTGAGTCATCCTGTTCATGGACAGGCATGACTGATGGAGCACAGGCAGAGCAAGTTGCAAGAGAGCAAGGCTCCAGCAAGAGAAAGGGGTGTGCAGAGGCACTGCTGGTATGTTAGAGGTGCATAGACTGGGGCCTAGACTACATCTTGGGCCTTGGCAAGTCAACAGTGTGTGAGGAGTATCAGGCAGTGAAGGCAAAGTATGAGCAGCCCAGGGAAGAGAAGGCAGAGTGGAAAAAGAAGGTGAGGTTGGAGGAGGAAATGTAGTATAGAACTGTCCTTTTTTTTTTCTTTTTTGCAAATGGAATTATTGCATTAGAACTAGGAGTGAGGTCCAGGCTTCTCTGGATAATGGAGATGGAAGTCCAAAATGAGTTCCAATGTGTGGTCCAATTCTATAGTGAGCAACCATGAAGTTTCTTTATTCATTTCTTCATATCCAGACCAGTGGACTAGGTACAAGAGTTTACAATTTTTTCATCTGCAATCTATTTTTAAGTCCAGGATTTTGAAAATCTCATATTTGAGTTTGTTGTCAACTTCAACTAGAGGTGGAGGTGATTGAACATGGTTTGGAATTGTGTTCAGAATGGCAGGTTCCAGCTGGGAGACATGGAAGACTGGATGTATTGACTTCATGTTCTCCAGCAACTGGAGAGTAAAGGAAAGAGAACCTGTCTGAGCAATGATCTCATAAGGACCTAAGTTCTTCTCAAAGAGTTTTTTAGATGGTTGAGTGGAGCAGAAGTACTTCACCTTGATGAAAGCTGGGTCACTGACCTTGAAGTCCAGTGCTGGAGTTCATTTGGCATTCACAGATCCTTGATATCTTTGCTGGGCAGCAGAGATTTCTTCTTGGAGGAAATTATGGAAGGAGTCTAGGTTGACAAAGTATTCTCAGGCTTGGACAGAGGTGAGATCACACTCAGGATGAATGAAGATATTTGGGTGGTAACCTTTGTTAGCAAAGAATGGAGAAATGCCTGTTGTAGCATTTGGAGCATTGTTGTATGCAAACTCTGTGAGGGACAGGAGTTTAGACCAGTTGTCCTGTTGGTAATTACAATATATACAAAGGTATTGTTCCAGGGTTTGGTTCATTTGACCATCACCCTCTGGGTAGTAGCCAGAGGTGAAGTGAAACTGGATGTTGAGTGCTTTTCCAAAGAAGTGGAGGAAATGGAAGATGACTTCTGAACCTTGGTTGTGTTACACTGGATGATAGCAATAGCTGGAACAAGAACAATGTCACTAGAGATGGGGTGTGGCAACTCCAAGTCTTGACTTGAGGATGCAGTCTGATCACCCAGATAGACTGGAGGCTAAAACTAATGCTTGGATTGTGTAGAACTAGCTTAGGTTTTACAAGTGAGTCTGTAGAGACTTATATACTGAAGAAAGGAGAAGTTGACTAAGTAAAGGAAAGATGGAGAACATTTTATATTACTAAGTGGCAGAATGACAAGGAACATTCTGGGTGACTAAGGGGAACATGTAGTCATCAAGAGAGAGATATGACTAGAGAAGAAAAGCATTCAGGTGATGGTGTGATAGTGAAACAAATGGATGAAGAATGAATCAGACATCAAGATGGTGGGATGAAAAACCATAACAGATTGGAGGTGATATGTGAGGGGACTCCATGTTTGGAGAAAATGTGGAGAAGAAATAGTTTAGCTGGCTCCAGGGACATCACTTTATTGTTGGTCTGGATGAAAACATATTGTTTGGACAATCTGTCCATGATGACTAGAATTCTGGTGTGTCCAGAGAATGGAGGGAGCTGCTCAATGAAGTCCATGGAGATTGAATTCCATGGCCTCTCAGGGATTGAAAGCTGTTTCCGAAGCCCATAGGGCTTGTGTTTGGGGACTTTGGTGTGGGTGTAGGCTGTACAGGAGGATATGTATTCCTTGACAAATATTTGGATGCCCAGCCAGGTATATTTGTGGTGGATGAGTTTTAATGTCTGATTTTGTTTGAAGTAACCAGAGAGTGGATGGTCATGCTTGTACTGAAGGACTTAAAGGTGAAGATCATCTACATCAGGAATGTAGATATAATCATCTAGTTGGAGGAATTCTTCAGAGTCAATAGATCAGTGGAAGTCAGAGGGTTCAGGGTCAGACATATGAATGGCTATGATGAGGTCAGAGGGAAGAGCAAACAGGATGTTATTGTATAGGGACTTGATATTGAACAATGTGCTGGCCTGGAGGACAAGAGTTGTGAATATCATTGTCCTGAGGAACAATGCAAGCTGCTTTTGGATAAAGATAGGGTGAAGGTTCTGGGGGTTGATATGAGCATAGTTCCTATCTCCCTCTTTTGGGTAGACACCCCAGTATCTAGTGAGTGAATTGGGTTTGGCCCCTAAGCATCTGGGGCAGAAATGGATGACCATATTGAACTATGAGAGGAACTCTGACCACTGGGCTTGATGCCAGGTGAGGAGTTTAGTGGTCATGAAATACTCCAAGTTCTTGTGGTCAGTGACTATATTGATTGGAGTTCTGGAGCCCTCAAGGTAGTGGTGCCAAGTCTGGAAGGACTTGTCATATCCCAGGCTCACAAGTCCACCTCCAGTCCTTCTGGACCAACTCTGCTATGACCTCCAGTCTGTTCTCCTGTTTCTCTCTTAGATATCCTACTTGGACTGTGGCCTTTAGTAAACTACTATAACTCTCTTCTTGTCCTAACTCTGTTACTCATCTTCTTACATTCCATTCTCTGCTTACTCAGAACTCTGTTACCAATCAGCACAGCTCTGAGGCTGCACTCTGGTATTACTCAGCTTCTGATATTCTGGTACATATCTCATTCTGACTCCAGACTTAGTAATCTGATTTCTCCTCCATATATAAACTCCATAGATTTCTACCTTGTATTCCCTCAGTTCAAATATCAATCGGACTTGACATTCTTCCCATTTGGCCTAAACTCTCTAAAGTCGCCACATGACTACTCTGACCACCCTCTGACCTCTGACCCTCTGTCTGCAAATTTGGGACACCAAATCCCTTGCAAGGGTGCACCACATGAGGTGAAGCCAAGTCCCATCTGACCCCCTCACAACTCCATGTCCTTGGAGCTCCTTGGAGTTCATCCAATCATAGTTAACAGTATATTTGAACTTCTTCTTGCAACAGATTCCTCATGACAACTTGCATTACAAGATTGTACACCAGAGTGATCACAAATCCCCCTGTTTCCCCCTGTTACAACCCCCTAAACACCTTTGGCAGCAATCACTGAGGTCTGGAAATTTTCAACCAGTTCCACAGCTTCTCTGCCTGGTGGAACAATAACACATCCACAACACAAATGTGCACATGTCCACAATCCCCTACTCATTGTGTGTGCATCAAAGAGCTAATGGACAATGGCAACAAGCTCCCCATCAACTTCCACATTCCCAGCAATGAAGGCAACCCCAGACACCCAGGCAAGCCTGACAATGACCCCTTTGACAACTCTGATATTCTGGAAGACAACTTTATTCTGGAAGATGATGAAGAACACATCCTGCAAGATATGCTTGCCAACCTGGCCAGTGCTATTTTGGTACTTGCCTGTTCATCAAAGAAGTCTTTTGAGCCCTCACAATGGATCAAAGTCTGAGAACTGGACCAGTTTGACAGGA
>JBBPJY010000255.1:0-24984 GCA_038088975.1 Xerocomus cyaneibrunnescens
GGATGAGTCTGCGGAACCTTGTAGGACATCGAGCTTTGATAAGTCGAGAAGACGTTTTCTGAGAGTCACAAAGGAGGTATCCTGTGATGCATCGATATAATCAAGGCTGGAGAGGGAAGCATATCATATGGAAGATTTAAATTTAATGCCAACGCTGGCACAAGTTCAGCTGCGCCTAATACAGTAGCAGTGAGTGGTTATGGAACTATACATACTGGCTTTGATGCATGCAGCAAGCATGAATCGACTCGCAGCAGGTATTTACACCACCACATAGCTAATGGGTCGCAGCTGAAAGAGTGAACGAGAGGTACATAGCCAGTCAATTGAAAGCCGGGTCAGGGACACATGGCTGGTGGATTCCGACATGTACAGCGAAGTCAACTCATAGTGTTATGGTCAAGGAAGAGGGAGTTAAGTCAGCGGTCGGGGACATAGACATGCCCTGAGCAGGCCTTAAGGGATACTAAACCCACCATGACCTCACACGTCCCAACTCATCGCGACCAATTGTTGAGACTACCACGTTCGGTCCAACGGTAATAAGCGTCCACGTATGTAATTATGGGGTACCTTTCCGTAGGCTATCTTGTGATGGGACATGCAGGTAGGAGGCCCAGAACCGGGCGCCAGAAAAACGGAATAGCCCCGTGAGCACGCGTATGGTTTCCTGAACTCTTCAGCACCACTACTGCGGCGCTGCGGCTTTCTTCTGCTGCTTCTGAACATCGAGCATCCTCTGCAAGTCTCTCTCTACCTTCATCTTCCTCGCTCTTTGTCTCCGCTTGTTCAGATGACTCCAATCCTCGCCGACACCCACTGCCGCCGGTGTCAGCCTCGTTGTCGAGACGGCGGCGGCGGCTGCAGCCATCGGCTTGGTTTGGCTTGCGGGAGGAGCTTGTTTAGGTCTCCACAACCACGCCGTGAATGCGCCTTTCAGCCTGACCTTCTCGATGCGGTTCTGTGCCGCCAAATCACGTAGGACGACCGTCTTCAGATACCTGTCTCACGTCGCGGGTGAGCTTTCAAATGCATGCCACCCAAGAGAGCACGTACCTCATGGACCGTATGTCTTCGTCTGCGTGCGGTGCTGGCGTCCTCGGGCGAGTGGGTGTGATGGCGCGTTTGTAGATGTCCTTGGTCGCCAACGGCGTTTTGGAAGAGTTGATGATGCTGAGCACTATCTCGCGTGCTTTTGGCGTACAGTGTCGAGGCCATTGATACAGCGAGGAGACGGTGAAAGTGCTCATCGGGTCAGGTCACGGATGAGAATTGCCCGCGCCAAATTTCTGTAACTGTCATTTCCAATTTAGGAAATATCGCACTCTGTCGCGTACGTGCATATCGCTGAAGCGGCGCGGACGCCAGCCGAAGTGCTAGCCTGATTCAGTCTGCAGGGCGTGTCCATGTTTTACCGTTATGCCCTCACATGCCTTCTATCCGGCAATGAGAGCGCTTGTCGAGTCACAGTGCGTAGGCATCACACTCTGTTTTCGCACGTACCGCCCGGTACACGTTCGACGTGTGAAGCTGCGGTATAGGCGCGCACTGGTCCTTGACCACCACCCACCACGGTTTGCAGGACATAACAGGTATGCCAGACCTGCAGCGGACTGCCGTTTCAGGCTGACAACGTTCTTGTACAGAATCGATGCATCATGCCTATCTATCGTCCAAGATGGGCACCAAGATCACCCTCCACCGCATCGCAATGCGCTGTTCTCCAACGCGGCGCAGTCGCGCACGCCTGACAGTTAGCCTCGCCAATCTGCTTTTCATCCGTTTCCAGCACCTTGGCAAGCCGTCCGACCTCGACGAAGCAATCGCCTTACACCGCGATGCGCTGTTACTCTTTCCGTTAGGGTATCCTCACGGTGTCGCTCTCCTCGGCGACCTCGCGCGCTATCTTTACGCTCGTTTCGAGCAGCGTACCGCACTGTCCGACCTCGACGAGGTGCTTCTCCTTCAACGCAACGTACTGGAACTGTACCCTCCGGACCATCCCCATCGTGCCAATCTGCTGTGCCACCTCTCGACGTCCTTCTATGCCCGTTACAAGCAACTCGGCATGCTGTCCGACCTCAACGAGGCGCTTACACTCGAACGCCTTGCGCTCGAACTGCGCCCACAAGACGATCCCCAGCAGATCGTCTCACTCAGCAACATCGCGTTCATCCTCCATGCTCGCTTCGAGCGACTCGGGATGGCGTCTGACCTCGAAGAAGCACTCGCCTTCCAACGCGATGCCTTGGCACGTTGTCCACAAACATACCCTCATCGCTCCGTCGTACTGGACTCTCTTGCGGCCCTCCTACATGCTCGTTTCGAGCAGCTCGGAACGCTGGCTGACCTGGATGAGGCACTTGCTTTGCAGCGCGATGCACTGGTGCTGCTCCCGCAGGGGCATTCTTGCCGTAACATGTCGCTCGGTAATCTCGCGCTTTACCTCCATACACGTTTCAAGCAGCTCGGAACACTGTCTGACCTACAAGAGGCACTTGCCCTCGCAGTTGGCCAAGTCCGGTCCTGAACGCAGGTCTGAACTGGACGTGTCAAGCACCGAGTGCGAGTTCTCGACATTCGCCCCTCACCAGTGTAGACGTTTCAGACGTGCGTAATCTTAGTTATATCAGGCACGTGTGTTTTCATGCAGCACTGTGAATTGTCGATGGAAGCTACAGAAATTCCAGGCCTATGCCAACCTGTGGACCCCGCTTCAGCACCTCTCCCCTAGTGGCGACGAGGGGCACGCCCAAGTTGACCTCGACGCGGATAGGGTCGAATCGGTATATGAGACCCAGGCCAACGCTTATGGAGGGTTGTGTGACGGCCGTATGTAGGGATTGGAGGAGTGGTGCTGAGTTCGTTTGTGAGCGTAGGATGAGCGTCATAGACAGGAAAACGACGTACATCCACCGATGACTTGTAGTCTCCCCGCATTTATCCACGCATGAAGTTTGGTGGGCCACTTGGGACGTCCGGGGATGTTTCCCAATATTGATAATCCGAGAGAGTAACAGAGATCTCCGCCCACTGACGTCGCTAAGGGGGGAATAGATGAGCGGCATCGGCGCGACAGTAACGCAAGACTTACAGCCCTCGTGGCCACCCACGCCAGCGGGCCCAAAGGCGCGTACGCTGAGCGGCCCACCGAGTTGAAACTTGTCCGAATAGTGCATAGTGCTCGGATCACTTGCTAGTGACTTTAAGAGACCGACACGTCCTGTCAGGGAGAGGGTCTATATGCAGCCATAAATCCCGTGCAGAACGACCCGCTATAAAAGTGACTTGCCAGTCCTTTTGTTAACGACCATCCCTTCTTGGCATGCGCCTCCGTCTTCCAGAACGCATTGTTCCCCTGACCGAGGAGGTACTGACTGCCGGTAGAAGATGGTGGGACGAACGCATCGAGTTTACCGGTCAAGGCAAGTTCGTTGATGAGACGGACGAAGGAACCCGATGTGGGCATAACGGCGTCATCGAGGGTGTCGCGGGTATAGCTATGTGTGAGAGAAGCCTTCGCGGCAGGTCCGGCGGACTGACGAACGCTGGGGGGAGGTGAACACGGAGAGGCGAAAATGGCATGCGTCTGGGATACCTGATGCCAGCGTCGTCACTGAGTGAGCCAATACACCGCCAGGCGAGCTCGGCAGCGATGTCGTTGCCCGGTCCGAGCGCCGATTTCCTGAGGCCAGCTTTGAGGGCCATGCGTTCCTCCCGTCCGCCGCCGCCCTGTGGACCGAGCTCGCGCTCCATGCCGACGAGGCTGAAAAAGGCGTGGGAGGAGAGTGCGGGTGTGACGGGGAAGGCGAGGGACGCGTCGAACGCGCGTTTGGTCTTGGTGCCGAGCGATGCATTGAGCGAGAGGACATCGGCGATGCCAAAGACGTTGAGCAGCCGGCCCTCGAGCGACTAGCAAAGCGTGAGCACACGGAGAGAGCGGAGAGAGGGTACTTGCCGCAGAGCCCTCGCCGTCGCCGAGCTCGGTGGACGTCTTTACGAAGAATCTCCCGCGCTCGTCTACGTTGTATACAATGTCAACGTGGGCGTTGTCGCCGTCCTCGGCGGGCTGTATGCGGGCAGAGTGGGCGCGGAAGAGGCCGGATGCGGAGAGCACACGAGAGATGGCGACGGAGGTGTCGAGGACATCGCGGAAGGTGGAGTGTGGTGATGCGACGAGATGCGGCCTGATGAGCCAGTCGAGGAGCGCGCGCGAGGTCGTGTTTGCGCCGAGAACGCGGACGGCGGCGAGCGCGACGGGCGCATCGACGAGCTCGACCATGGCAGAGCTCTATTCACTTGTCACTTGTCACGCCTGTCACACCGCGTTCGACCATGTCCGTCATGTATGGCAAAGAAAAAGAGAGAGACGACCACGACATCGACCCCGGTTTCGTCGGGTTCTTCTCGCGCCTCCCAAAGAAATCCCCCGCAGAGGACGGCACCGTCCGCCTGTTTGACCGCACCGAGTTCTACTCCCTGCACGGCCCAGACGCGCTCTACGTCGCGTCGCACGTCTTCCGCACCAACTCTGTGATCAAGTATCTCGGCGCGGGCGGAAAGGCAGCAGGTCTACCGAGCGTCACGCTCAACTACACGCTGGGCCACACGTTCCTGCGCGAGGCACTGACCGTCAAGCAGCTTAGAGTCGAGATTTGGGCGCCCGCTCCTGGACAAGCACGGAAGGCCTCCAAATTCGTGCTCCAGAAAGAGGCAAGCGACCCGTCACTTCATTTGCCTGTGCTCACACGCTCAACAGGCGTCGCCGGGAAACCTACAAGCGGTCGAGGACCTTTTGTTTGCAAACTCGGACGTCCTCTCTGCTCCCATCGTGGTTGCCATCAAAATCGCTTCGGCTGCCAGCGGCGAAAAGGCAAAGACAAAGACCGTCAGCATCGCCTACGCCGACACGAGCGTTCGCGAAATCGGCGCTGCCGAATTCGTAGATAATGATCTCTTTTCGAATACTGAAGTAACGCCCCTGTCTGTGTCTTGCGATTAGATCTGACCCGTCGCAGTCCCTCATCATACAGCTCTCCGTCAAGGAAGCCATCATACCTACAGGCACTGCTTCCGGCACCACCGACCGGGATTTCGACCTCAACAAGCTCAAAGCAGTCCTCGATCGCTGCGGTGTCGTCATATCTGAACGAAAACCCAGTGCGTACTTGTCCCCCTTGTCCCCCTCTACTGAATAGCGCATTCAGGCGAGTTTACAACCAAAAATATATTGGACGACATTCAAAAGTTAACCGGAGACAAGGAAACGGAAGACGCTCCAAGCACCACAAGTGAGCCCTCCTCTTTCGCGTCGTCTCTGTGCTGATGTTACCATTTGCAAATAGCTGTCCCTGCCCCAGGTGCTCTATCTGCACTCGTTATATACCTGTCCCTTCTTTCGGATCCTGCAAATTACGGTGCCTACAAACTCAAAACACACGATCTCGCTCAATACATGCGTCTCGATGCCAGTTCTGTCAGGGCACTCGCATTGGTCGATTTCCAAGGAGGGGTCCGTTTCAGCAACTAGTGTCCTCTCATCCACTCATGTCTCACAGGGTAGCCTCAACAAATCATCCACGCTCTTGGGCCTGTTGAATAAATGCAAAACCGCACAGGGAACCAGACTGCTCGCAACTTGGTTGAAGCAGCCCCTTGTCAACTTGCACGAGATACGTGAGTTCGAGTTCACAAGAATTGTTCCTCATGCCGATTTTCCCCTGCAGGGAAACGACAAGATCTGGTCGAAACATTCGTAGATGATCCTTCGACAAGACGTGCTATGCAGGTAGAGAACACGGCTCGTTCCACGCGTGTGGGCTCATCACTCTGAATTGACGCCAGGACGACTACCTGAAACTAATGCCTGATCTTCACCGGCTAAGCAAACGCTTCAAGAAAGGTGTTGCATCCCTTGAAGATGTCGTTCGCGTATATCAAGTGGTACTGAAGGTGACGCGCATGATAACACGTTTCTTCTTCTACTAAACAGTGATTGCACACAGATGCCAGGTCTCGTTGAAACCCTCGAGGGCATCCAGTTTGAACGACAGGCTCACGAAAAACTTGTAGAAGAGGTATACATAAAGCCGTTCAGGGTATATGTATTTCCTTGTGTCTGTCGTAGTCAGATGCTTATGGATTTAACTCCACCTTAACAGTCCCTCTCAGATAACCTCTCGAAATACGCTGATATGGTGGAGACCACACTCGATCTTGCCTCGCTTGACACACATACGTACACCATCAAACCAGAGTATGACGAGGGCTTGCAACGGCTAGCCGCTAAACTCATGGAGGTGGGTTGTCTTGGAGTTGATTGTTCAGTTAAAAATACTCAATCGATCGGTTGGCTCATCCGAACGACTCACTAGGCCAGGGATGGACTCGATGCTGAGCACCGTGCCGCCGGCAAGGATCTCGGGCTTGAATTGGACAAGAAACTGCACTTGGAGAACTCGGCAACATATGGATATTGCTTCAGAGTTACCAAGAATGTATGTTCTCTTATGCTGTCTGTTGGCCATGCTAATACTCCGCTCTTGCTCGTCGAGTTAGGATGCAAAAGCCATCGTAAAGAGCAAAAAATATATCGAACTCGGAACAATCAAATCCGGAGTATACTTTACAACGAAGACGTTGAAGAGTCTCGCGACAACCTACCAGGAGACGAACGATGAGTACCAACGTACTCAGTCGGGCCTTGTGAAAGAGGTTGTGAATATTGCCTGTGAGTATCTAGTGTTACAGACAGAGGTGTGGCCAACAGATCATATAGCGACGTATACCCCCATTCTGGAGAAATTGGATCATGTCCTGGCGCACTTGGATGTTGTCGTTAGGTTCGTTCCAAGCATTCTCCTCGGATCTGCTTTAGCCTATTGATACTCATAGCTTTGCCCATGTCTCGGTAAACGCACCAGAACCATATGTCAAGCCTAATGTCTCTGAGAAGGGTGAGCCGCCGATTATGTCTCTGGTTGATCACTAACATGAGTTTGCAATATCAAGGCAAAAGCAGTCTAATATTGAAAGATGCACGACATCCTTGTTTAGAGGTTCAAGACGAAATCAGCTTCATTCCTAATGACGTCGAAATGGTCAAAGGAGAGGGCGAGTTCCAGATCATCAGTATGGCCCACCGCTCTGTTTATAAGCACTACTGATTGTCATGCTCCCCATTTAAGCTGGACCCAATATGGGTGGAAAGAGCACGTACATCCGACAGGTGATGACCATGTTTTCGAGACTCAGTTCGGGCAAACTAAGCGTCTTACAGGTCGGTGTGATAGCCCTCATGGCCCAGGCGGGATGTTTCGTTCCTTGTTCTTCTGCCACCCTTCCTATATTTGATTCTATTCTGTGTCGTGTGGGTGCAGGGGACTCGCAGCTCAAAGGCGTATCGACGTTTATGGCTGAGATGCTCGAAACCGCGTCAATCCTCAGAGTGGGTCGTTTGTCCGCGTACCCCTCACCTGTTATTGATTTGCTTTGTAGTCCGCATCAAAGGACTCTTTGATCATCATCGATGAACTGGGAAGAGGTGAGCGTGCTGTACGTCTGGCGGGTCATCTCTCGCGTTGATAACTGGAATCCAAGGAACCTCTACATACGACGGTTTCGGGCTCGCATGGGCCATCTCAGAGTACGTTCTTTCCATTCTCACGCTTTACAACATGCTGATTCTCATTCGTCGATAGACATATTGCCTCGAACATCCGGGCATTCTGTCTCTTTGCCACGCATTTCCACGAGCTGACCGCACTCGATCAAGAGATTCCGCATGTAAAGAATTTGCACGTCGTTGCACACGTCGGCCAAGAGGAGGGGTCACAAGAGCGGGATATCACACTCCTGTACAAGGTCCAGCCCGGTACGCTATCGTCCCACCCACTGCGCTTTCCCGCATGCATACTGACAGGGGACGTTAGGCGTCTCGGACCAGAGTTTCGGTATCCATGTAGCCCAGTTGGCCAATTTCCCTGAAAATGTCGTCAGGGTGAGCTTGGTTCTTTCGGTTTTGCTTGCGTTCCTGGGGTGAATGTGTCATCTCATGCGCGTTGCGTTGCAGCTGGCGAAGCGCAAGGCAGACGAGCTCGAGGACTTTGCGGTGGGACAACATCCTGAGCCTCAGCACTCGGATGAAGTGATGGAGGAGGGAATTCAGATCGTCGAAGAGCTACTCCGGACGTGGGCTGAGTCGTCGACTGTGGGCGCAGATATGAGCACAGACAACGAAGATGTCGAGATGGAGGATGTCTCCGCCGACGCACAGCTCGAGGAGCTCCGTCGGTGCGTCGAGGCGTTCCGGCCGCGCATCGAGGGCAATATGTGGGTGCAGTCGATGATCTCGTCACTGTGAACTCCCGCGTTCTTGGTCTCAGCATGTTTGCATTGCTTTCGTTTTGCATGGTCTTTGCTGCATTTACGCTATCGCTGCATAGTTTGTACATACGCAATCATCCGCTAGTCATCCATGTCGTTGTCACTTTCGTCTTCCTCTGCGTCTCCATCCTCGTTGTCCTCGTGTTCGTGTGCAGGCTCGGGCTGGTTGGAATGAGGTGCTGCTGAGGTGCCCGAGGAGGCTGCGAGCCTCTTCCTTTTTCCGGCTTCGCGTGCAGCAGTCGTCACGTCCTCCCCATAGAGACGTAGACTGAGCGCACTATGTAGCATACGATAGCCTGGGGTGAGCAGCAAGCGGCATGCAAAAACGGAAAACACGCACCTCTTGGCTTTCTTGTCAATCATGAGCGTGACAGAGACGTTGGACTTCCAGAGCGGTAAGACGAGATCGCGCGCAAGACTAGTGTGGGGCATCTCGTGAGTGGGTATCGGATAGAGAACATGGGACCGATCGCGCTTACGTCGTATCGAGCGACTGTGACGCCGGAAAGCGCACAACGTGGCTTCCAGGACCTAAGAAAGGGGGAAAGGGGGGTTGGGAGGCTCAGCGCTACTATCTCGCCAGGAGGAAAGGGAAGGAAAGAGAGAGCACCCGAAGCACCACTCACCTCTCGCCTCGATCGCCGACTGGAATGGCTCCGGAAAGGACATACACAGCGGATAATACGTCTCCAGCAGCACCCGCAGCACGCGCGCATCCGCCTCCATGATCGCTCCCGGTGCGACGTAGGGCAGCACGACCGGCAAGCCCTCGCCAAGGATGCGATAATGCACGTCGAGCCCGCGCCCGGCGTCCTGGCGCGTGATCACCTTGGTGCCCGCCGTCATAAGCCGCATCCGTGTGTAGTCGTTGTGCGCGAGGACAGACTTGACGAGGTCGTTGACGAGATAAAACGAGCGGACGGCTTCGCCTGCCGGGTTGCGCACGAGGACGTTGGAGGTGGGGAAGGACGGAGTGAGGTGCAGCTGCTGCCTGCGCGTTCATTAGCGTGCGGCGGGGAACGGAGGAGAGGGAAGGAGGGTCGGCTTACATGCAGGTCACAAGCGCGGGGTCGTCAGGGGATAAGAAAGAGTAGGGCATCTCTTTGAAAGAGGGATCGGCAACCGTCCTTGGTTTGGTTGTGTGCGCAGTGGACGTAGTGGCCGATGGCTCGGCAACTGATTCGTCCTCGACGATGGTGGCGTCGTCATCGATGACGGTGGCAGACTCTGCGGATGACGTGCTCACGTTTGGCACTTGCTCAAGTTCGTTTGGAGCGACGTTGGTTTCGAGTTTGAGCTTTTTGCTATCTGGAACAACTGCGTCTGTGTCTTCTGCTGCTGCTCGTTTCCTTGTAATCCATAAGTACATGCGAGAGGGACAGACTGACAATCCCTTACCCTGCTTCTCTGCTCCTGAACGGTCTATGACTCTCCTTACGCTCCAAAACTGCGACAAAGAACCCGCCCGTATCTTGGAGGTGAGGGTAGATGCGTATGCTTGGTCCGCAGTTAACATACACACGCTCAATAGGTTGCTATTCACGCACCAGCGCTCAAGGTGCAACGCACTCGCGTTGCTCGGAGGCCAGTGGGTCTCGAGGATCTTTGATCCGGGGCGCTTCTCTTCGGGGACGGTTTCGATGTAAGCCGCCCAGGAAGGGTATGACGTGTCGATCGATCGATCGACCGTTGGCGACCAGTTCGTGATCCCGGGTCGACGAATCAGCTCAGGCAGTTGAGATGACACGTCGACCAGCTCGAACTCTGGTGACAGGAAGAATAGAATCATGGTCACGAGAAGCTTCGCCGTCCTCACCTGGATGCGAATTCAGAGCGGCGGCGATGACGGCTTCGTTCTCTACAGGGTTCAACGAGCACGTCGAGTAAACGATCCGACCATCCGGCTCGAGCATGCGCATGACGCGTTGAAGGATACGAACCTGAAGCCTTGGAATAACGTCGTCAGAGATGCAACACGTTCAGAGGGGAGGTCTTTGGGCGTCACGAACCCATGCAAACCGTTGCCATCCAGGGGTTGCCAACGCTTCCAGATGCCGACGTTCTTTCGCAGCGTGCCGTCGCCACTGCACGGCACGTCGCAGAGGATACGGTCAAACAAAAGCTGACTGGACGTCTTTTTGACAGAGCGACGTTTTTCACTTGTCGTCCAGCGGAGGATGGGGTAGATCGATGCGTCAAGGTTGGTGACCATGAAAGAGGGACTTGGAAGGCGGGCGGATTGATGGATGAGAAGATGGGAACGTCGGGAGTCGCTGTCGTTGGCAATGATGAGACCGGGGGGTGTTGACGTCGCCGTGGCAGTATCATTGGCGTGTAAAGCCTCGAGAAGTTGAGCCGTCTTGTATGAAGATTAAACATGCAAACTGATTGAGTAGATGATCGACTACCTTGGACCCTGGTGCCGCACACATATCGATGACCTATTGATTGTGAAAGGGCTTGGAAAGGACTCCAACGTGAGTCGAGCGGGGACTGACCTTGTGATGGGGCTGCACGTCGAGCAACAGTGGTGGCAACATACTCACAGCCTCTTGCCTGGATATGTTTCCCTTCACGATATATGAGTTGCTTGTCGAGTCAATCGATAAAGAAACTTACCACTTCAGTTTCATGCACTAAAAAGGAGTGGAACTTTTTGAACTCGGGAGACGTCCTCAACACTTTTTTGGATACATTGAATTGCCACGCAAGCCCGTCAGGATACCTGTATACTCCATATGTATAAGCTCATGATATACACGACCGCGACCGGAACGCACCACGGAATTTGAGCGGGAGGGGGGATAACCTCATCTTCGAAGGTGACATTCTGTAGTGGAGGAATGTAGGCGTCCTTGATCGTATTTCCAAGTGTTTGGGCTATCCTTGTGTCACAGTGAGAAAGGACGTTCCCGCTCACAGGGTGGTGACAAGCCGCACTGTCTACTACCGGCGATCCGGAACGTGGTTGGAAGCGGTTGGCGCAACGACTCCATGAATGTGTCCCATTCATGATCCGGAATTATCTTCTGCGCCTTGTAGTATGTCGTGAATCGTTCGTTGTGCATGTCCGCCCGTTCGAGCGCGTATCGCTCATCATGTTGAACCTGGCGGGCTGCCTTGCGCTCGGGGTTCCTTTGACCACGTCTACTTTTTCTCTATAGAACAACTTTATTGAAAATGTGTGCACGAAAACCTAAAAAAAAGACGTACAGTCATAATTTCAGAGTAGTCCCCATATAGATAACTTGGGATCTTGAACGGCGGTTGTTTGGAACACAAGGCTTTGCCAAACAACCGCTTTTGGTCGACATATGCGACGCGCGTCCTCTCCTGGTCATCAGATACACCTTCGTGACGTCCAACATGGCGCAACGTCCCACTGCAGAGATAAAGGTTCCCTCGGAAGACCCAAAGAAGAAGGAGGAGGAAGAAAAGAAGAAACCGAAAGCTGGCGCGTCTAAAGCTAATGGTGACAAGAAGGAAGAGGAGGAGTTGGTGCGTCAGACGAGCGCGATCAATGCGCCAAATACTAATGATATACATCATAGTCGGAAGAAGACGCTCAGCTCAAGTCTGAGCTTGAGATGTTGGTCGAGAGATTGAAAGTACGTCGTCATCGTCCTGGTCCTGGTCACTTGCACATATGTCTCGGTTAGGAACCCAACACTGAGCTCTATAGACCTGCTCTCGAGACTCTGCGTGTACTCATAAGAACTTCTACGTCTTCCATGACATCAGTTCCTAAACCACTCAAATTCCTTCACCCTCACTATCCTGAGCTCCAGAAGCTTTTCGATACGTGGTCCCCGTCCGAGGACAAGGTGAGTGTGTCCGCAAGATTCACGCTACGCGCCTTATTGTTTGATAGAGTCTCTTTTCAGACATTTTATCTGTCCTTGCTATGACGTACTCAGATACCCAGCCACGAGGGACCCTCCGGTATCGGTTACTCTCAGCCACTTTCCTCCCACCATCATCCACGATACCGGAGCCGGGTTCATGGGGACACGAATACGTCCGCCATCTGGCGGCAGAACTCGGAGAAGAATACACAATCCGACAAGAGGGCGAAGAAGCGGCTCCACCCCCTCCTACCGCGGATGCTGATCCAACTGCAAAACCTGAGCCGATCAAGATCCCCGGGACGATCGATGACTTACGCGCACTCGCGTTGGAATGCGCGAAATTCTTCCTCAGTCATAATGCTGAGCCTGATGCGGTGGATCTCTTTGTCGAACTCGAAATGGTAGATCGAATAGCAGGATTGGTCGACATCAACACGTTTGGACGCGTTTGTACGTACATGGACCGGTGAGTGACACTATGCCTTGTGTTCCCGTGATGTCTCAGGGCCTCTTCAGATGTATAACTCTCCTACCACCTCCCGATGATGTCGTTTTCCTACGGGCCATCCACAGCGTCTATCTTCAATTTTCCAAGTTCCCTGAAGCTCTCAGCGTGGCAGTTCGGCTAAACGATGCGGAATTAATTCGACAAGACTTCAACGCATCCGGGAATCCGTCAGTTGCCATCCTTTTATGTTTATATTCACCGTGTTCTGACTCAAGACCCCAGGATCATGAGACGCCAGCTTGCCTTCCTCCTTTCTCGTGCTCAAATACCATTAGAGTGGCTACAACCCCCAGCGTCTGAAGATGCCGACGCAGAAACAGAACTTCCGGAGGATATCGTGGAGTGCCTCAGCAACACTCACCTGAGCAGATTCTTCAGAGAATTTGGCAAGGAACTTGGTGTTGCAGAACCCAAAAGCTTAGAGGATGTATACAAAAGCCATCTGGAGAATACGCGTAAGTACATATCCTCGAAGCTAGATTGGCAAGAACACATCTATTTTGTTAATAGGGGGAAGTTTGTCTGCGAACGTCGACTCCGCGCGAGGAAACCTAGCGGGCACATTTGTCAACGCATTTGTCAACGCAGGATTCGGAAACGACAAACTTATGGTTGAAGCAGAGGAGGGTAATAGCTGGGTGTACAAGAACAAGGATCACGGTCAGTCGCTTATTTCTATGTCAGGGTACTTATTAATGTAACGCAGGTATGATGAGTGCTGCGGCAAGTTTAGGGCTCAGCTTGCTTTGGGACACGGATATCGGTCTTAGTCATGTCGACAAGTACACGTACTCATCGGAGGAGTACATCAAGGCCGGAGCTCTTCTCGCTACTGGTCTCTTGAACTCGGGTGTCCGTACGGAAGCGGACGCCGCGATAGCCCTTCTTGGAGATTATACAACAAACCCATCGCTGCCCCTGAAAACTGCGTCAATTGTTGGTCTTGGCTTGGCGTACGCTGGTTCACACCGTGAAGACTTGCTTGCCCTTCTTCTCCCTGCAGTGGCGGATGAAAATACTTCAGCCGAGATTGTCGCTCTGAGCGCTCTTTCCCTTGGCTTCGTCTTCGTTGGAAGTGGTAACGGTGAAATTACGAGTACCGTTCTTCAAACTTTGATGGAAAGGGACGAAAAGTCGCTCGGAGACAAGTGGGGACGGTTCTTGGCTCTAGGACTTGCCCTTCTTTACGTTGGTAAATACAATCACTGGTGCCCTTCAATGGATGACATGGTGACCCAAAATGTTTAGGACTTCAGGATGCGTCAGACGCAACACTCGAGACCCTCAAAGTTATTGAGCACCCGATCTCAAGACAAGCTCAAATCCTTGTGGAGGTCTGCTCGTTTGCGGCCACGGGAAATGTTTTACGAATACAGAGACTCCTCCATCTTTGTGGCGAACACTTAGAAGCCGTGAAGGAGAGGGAAGAGGCAGCAAAGGAAGAGAAGAAAGATGACAAGAAAGAGGAAAAGAAGGAGGCCGAGCAAAAACCAGACGATACTTTCTTGTCGTTCGCCGTGCTTGGCATTTCTATAATTGCGATGGGCGAGGAGATTGGTTCAGAGATGTCAATGCGACAGTTCAACCACCTAGTAAGCTCGTACGATTTACTGCGCGTAACTTTTTTTACAAACGACGACAGATGCACTACGGCGATCCAATCATCCGCAAGTCTGTCCCTCTTGCTCTTGGTCTGATCAGCACTTCAAATCCCCAACTGCCCGTGCTCGACACGCTTTCCAAGTACAGCCACGACAACGACCTCCAGGTCGCGCTCAATGCCATTTTTGCCATGGGTCTGGTCGGCGCAGGAACCAACAACGCTCGTCTCGCTCAAATGCTCCGCCAACTCGCTGGGTACTATTACAAGGAACCCGATTGCTTGTTCACGGTGCGCATCGCACAAGGTCTGGTACATATGGGCAAAGGCACGATAGGGCTTAATCCATTCTTCTCTGACCGTAACATCATGAGTCGACCGGGTATCGCTGGTTTGTTGGCGACGCTCACGGCCTTCACGAACGCCAAAGCATGTAAGTGATATCATACCTGAGACGACGCGAAATTGACGTTTGAACGTGTCTCAGTCGTACTAGACAGGTATCATTGGATGTTGTACTACCTCGTCTCTGCCATGTACCCGCGATTCTTGATCACGCTCAACGAAGACCTCGAGAACCTCCCTGTGACGGTTCGCGTGGGCCAGGTAAGTCGACTGTCGTCCTCGGATCGCGCTACCGTGATGCTCATAGCACCGACCAGGCTGTTGACGTGGTCGGACAAGCTGGCAAACCCCGCACTATTTCTGGTTTCCAGACGCACCAGACGCCGGTGCGTTTGGGCACGACAGAGAGAGGGGAGCTGGCAACGGAAGAGTACATCCCCTATGCACACGTTCTCGAGGGTTTCGTCATCCTGCAAAAGAATCCTGGGTACGAGAAGGAAGATGCAATGAAACTGTAGACTTTGGGCACATGTACTTTGGAATCATACATTTTCCTTTGACTCGTGCACCTTCCGAAGTTACGGGTGTTTGAGTGATGGAAGGATGTGTTGCACGTATCCATATCCACCAAAGTCGGACAACGGACGTCTGAGAGGGTTGACCCATCCCGAGTGGATTGCCGGGCAGACCAGGATCGCCGGTCGGAGTCCACAAGACTGCAACAGCCACTTGGCTGGATTTTCCCACGAATATCCTCTTACGACCTTGATGGCCTCCCCACCAAAGCCATGGGAGCGGGCGGGCTCACAGCCTTCTGCTTCGTCACCCCCGTCGTTGCCATCGACGACGACGGCGGCAGCGTCATCAACACCCTCCACGTCCTCTGAACCACCTACCGTCCCCGCCCGTCCGGCGTCCCTTTCCAACCCTTCCATGGCTACCTCATCGTACACGACCGCCACTTCACCCTATAATACCCTTTCCCCGTACTCAACGTATTCGCGATTTGGTTCGACGTACTCCCCGTACGGAAGCACCTTGTATGGGGGGAATATGGGATACGGCGGGATGGGCGGGTATGGCTACGGAGGGTATGGAATGAACAGCATGTATGGTGGGATGGGCGGGATGGGCGGGATGGGCATGTACCCCGGTATGGACCCTAACAATCCTTCTCTCACACAAACCCTCGAAGCAACCACCCAACATACCTTCTCTCTCCTTCATTCCATCGTGCAAACCTTTACCGGCGTCGCGCAAATGCTCGAGTCAACATTCATGGCAACGCATAGCTCATTCTTTGCCATGGTCGGCGTCATCGAGCAATTCAATCATCTCCGGAATGCGCTCGGCAGCGTGCTTGGGCTATTCGGACTGGTGAGATGGCTGAAGGAGCTTATCACCGGCAGGCCCAGTTCGTCGATGCAGGGCGAGTTCAGGGAGTTCATCAACGGGCGCCCCGTCCAGGGCCCCCTCGGTCCGCCTGCACCGAAGCCGAGCAAAAAGCCACTCATCATTTTCTTCCTTGCCATCATCGGCGTTCCATACGCGATGTCAAAGCTGATCAAGATTCTCAACGAACGCGCTCAACAGCAGCAACAAGGTCAGATTAGTGCCCAGCTTGGTCCGCTTGATCCGTCGCAGCTCTCGTTTGCGCGAGCACTGTACCCCTTCACCCCTTCCTCCCCTTCTGAACTCGCACTGAAGGAGAACGAGATCGTTGCGATCATGGGAAAGCTGGACCCTGCGACCGGAATGGAAGTCGATCCACGGCTGGAAGTGGAGAGCGAGTGGTGGCGAGGTCGGACGCGTGACGGAAGAGAAGGCTGGTTCCCGAAGAAATGGGTGGAGATCTTGGAACGCAGAAAATCTGTGGAGGAGCCCAAGAAAATCGACTGATATGTGCATTACCATGTCGTGGTTTGTGTTGGTTACGACTCATCTTTTGAATGCTTACCACCTGATTTTCGTCCAACTCTAGATCGGGCCATGACCTAGAGTATATTTCCTCAGATATATGTCCTCTATGGCCCATGTGGGGTACAACACGCTGCAACTGGCGCACAAAGGCGAGTTTGGTATTAGCAGGATCTTGCGTTACCTCTCCGCCTTCTACCTCTTTTAATTAATCCAGATGTACTGTAGGGCTGCTCATTGTCGCAGTTACATTTGTTAACGGAATGGTTCGGATTCATTTACCAGTGATGTAGCTACGGTGCTATGAATGTCATTGATATGCATGATGATCAAATATGATCTTGCATGGTTTGATTGATCAATCGGTCAAGCTTCAAGTTCGAGCTGGTTTCGCTTGTTCGTCTCATGACACTCTGCAAACTGTAAATACACCCGTGGGGCAACTTGAGACATATGACGTGTGGCAGTGTTCCGAGCGGATTGCTTGAAATGTTCAAACTTTTGTTCTTTTGTGCACTCAACTCTCCGCCAAAGTCGGCGCTGATTTGCTGCAGGAACTGCCCCCGCTGCGAAAGATAGTTTCACAGGTACGCTCAATTCATTCATCACCTTTATTTCCGATCGTCGCCATGCCTCGTTGCGTTCAATCAGTGTGCGGAAGCAACCGTCAAAGTTGGTGATTACCTCCCCGCAGTGACTTACGGCGCGGTGCATTCTCTGATGCGACGCCATAAGCGACGCGACTCAAGCAGTCGAGGGGCTCAGAGGTGTGGACACGTCCTGGTGTCTTGCAGACGAGATTGGACGGTGATTCGCAGGGAGACCACCGAACGTTGCTCAGATCACACGCCCTAGAGTCCAATTTGAGGCAGACGGTCTTTTACGGAGTTCCAGTGGCGTTTCATCATTTTGACTGGCGCGTTACGAGTCTGACAAAGCAATGCCCTCACAGCTTCCTTCCAAAAGCCATCACAATGGCGCTGCGGCCTTGTATGTTCCTTTCACCTCATCGCTGACTCGCCGAGTCTCTGACACACCTCAGCCATGATAAGGCCTTTCAGAAGTAACAATACGTCGGTTTCTTCACTCGTCGGAATAGCCATTTTAGTCGGCATCCTCGTCGGATTTGGCCTGTCGACCGTAGGATATGGCGCTAAATTCCAATTCCTCAGTCAGTCCCTTCCGGGGCAAACCACATTGAGCGAGGAAGTCGTCTGGTACCACGAGGCTCCCCCACACTCTCAGCAGAGCTCTCTAAGTACCGCAGAAACCGAGCTACAATACCTTGCCGACATGGTGTCAAAAACCAACGGGTTCTATGCACGCGACTACAGCCTCTGGTTAGGTTGGAATAACGTACGTGGTCCATGAAAGTTCTATCTCTGCGCACTCATCTTCGTGATAGATGCGCTATATCATCGAAGCCGCAGTCCTTCATGGACGGTTACTAAACCGAACAACTATCATTCCCTCCTTTGTATACGCCCGTGCGTGCGAATTCGACCTGTGCGCCAGCCAATCCTCCCACAAACATCTGCTATGTTCTGAACCTTTACTCAACAGGGCAACGTGTGCTGCATATGCCACTATGGTGAATCGCAATGACGCCACACACTCTGACGAGTGGCGTAACCTCCCCATCGAACAACAAATGGCGTGGCGAATACCGATATCAGTCATGTTCAACCTGACGCACCTCCGGCAATCGCACGCTGTGATAACGACCGAAGACTACCTTCGCCTGCATAATATTTCGACCGATCTTGAATCGACCGACGGCCACTGGGACGTTGACACTTACCACGTGCGGGACACGATGGGAGATATGTCGCCTAGTCTGCACGCCATTGAGAACGCGTGGTATGATCCAGACGAGTTCGTCCGCGTCGATGCTATACCTCAGGACATGTGTCTGCGTGGAGGTTGGAGTTCCGAAGGGGGCGATGCCTCTCGCGACCAAGTAGGATCATGGTCTGGTCCGATCCCAGACTCGGAGATCCACCGTGCACTGATGGAAGCTCTCCCGAGTGGCAGACCTGTACTAGATTGGGACAACGTTCGGAGGGTCGTAATAGATGGAGAACGCCTCACGGAGGCATCGTCTGCGGAAGAGATTGGCGATGTCCTTCGGGAAAACGGCTTCGAGGTGCTCTATACGTTCGATGGCGCGTGAGTGCTTCTGAACCTTGGTCAATTGGGATGGCTGAACGTACATACTTCCGATTGTAGCGCCGGTGCTGACGCAGTAAAAGATGTGGTATTGCCGATCTACGAAGCTGTCCCGAGGGACCGGATACGAGGTCTATACGAAGATTTCCACGGTGTATCGGCGAGGGTTCTTTTCTTGCGTGGAGAGGTTCACTGGACACGCAAACCCGTGAGTGTCGTGGCTCGCTCGTGGTCGCCAGCCCATGATTGATCGCATGCACTAGGGCTCCGTGTATTTCACCTCTGCTGCGAGTCGAGCACGTTTCACGCAGACGGTGCTGTATGATATGCGACTGATAGACGACGTGCTCTCCTTGGCCGAGCGGATCAGCGAGCGCATGTTTGCTCTGAACGGTGGGCGACTCTGGATGGCTGCGCACATGCGCCGAGGGGATTGTAAGCCTTGATGTCCGTTCGGATTCCTATTAGGCTATACTCATTGCTTGTTCAGTCACAAGACTTGGCTGGGCAATGGAGGCAGATTTCGGCGCGCACCTCGCGCGAATTAAGCGGCATCTCGAGTCGGGTCGCGACGTACTGGTATCGATGCACGGCGGGCAGGCGACAGCGTACAACGTGCCTGACGCACATCCCAATCCACTGCTGGTGACGCTGGACCCACCCAATCCGGGCGACAAGTGAGCGTTTCTCGCCCTCCTCTACACTCCCGCCTGACCTCACGTGACTGACCTCTTCTGCAAGGTACTACATCGCGACGGACGAACGGGACCCGGACAATCTCCAGTACTTGCGCGACCAGGGGGCGGTCTTGGTCACGGACCTTCTCACGATGGCGGACCACCGCGAGTACGGGTGGCCGATCCTGCTGACGGACGTGCTGGCGTTGGTAGAGCAGTCGATCATGTCGCGCGCGGCGTACTTTTATGCGCACGCATTCAGCTCGGTCGCGGGTGGCGTGATGAATTTGCGGGGCGGGTTGGGGATGGATCCACGGACGGCCATGTTGGACTGAGGACCGGGACGAATGCAGACTACAGAGAGACATTTCTACTCGACGCTCGTTTCTTGACCTATTTTTGTTCCTTGTCAGACGTACATCGTAGCAATCACATACATATAGTGTAATATCCAGGAATAGATACTTTAAATGTCAATACCTTGATGGTCCCATCGGACAGGCCGGTTGAACATCAGGGGGCCCCACAGGGTGTAGCAATCAGCATGCGGGCAGGATGTATTCGCAACGGCTAGCAGTACTACTAATTCCAAATCTGCACGATCGATCCGAACAAGCCACCAGAAACGAGTGTCAGGGTTCCGCACCATCGAACCAACAGACCATCTTGCGGTGCCACGCACGACCACGGGAAGCCACACACACGACGCTCACGCAGGCTGGGACGTGTACGCGCGATAAAGCTCGTCCACGAACTGCTTGTCCGTCTGTCGTCGAACGCGTTGAGTACGCCGCTACGAACGAGGAAAGAGGAGAGAGGACGCACATAGATCAAGGACAGGACCTCGGTGACAAAGTCTTTGCGCGACAGCTGTCTCAGGCGGCCGGTGGCGTCCGCGGACGCGAGAGTCGACAGCAGCGCCGACTGTACCCCGTTGACGTTGATCGTGTGCGTGTCTGCAGGCGCACTCGCGCTCGCGGGGGCCTGTTTCGGGATGGCGCGTTCGGGCTGTGCGGGGCGCTTCGCTTTCCCGCTGCTACTGCCGTTGCTGTTGGGCATCCCCGAGGCGGGAGAGACCACGTGGATGGACGCAGGAACGTCCCAGCTCTTCTCGATGGCGTCGCGCTCCTTTTGCAGGTCCCTCTTCGTGCGGCGCGCTTTCTTGCCCTTGGTGGCACTAGCGTGGCGTTCAAATGCATCTGGGTCGCTCAGTGCGCTCGTGTCGGCAAAGTCGAGTTCGATGACGTCCGAATCGGTTTCGACCAGTGGGGGACGTGGATAGGGCCAGAGCTCCGAGTCAGTATCGAACGGAACGAGTGGGCGTTGTTTGAGCGGGTGCTTGGACGCGGCAGTGACGTCGGCGCGGAGTTGGGCGTAGATGGATTCCGAGTTTGTGGGAACGGCAGATATGGTTTGGGTGGCGCTCGAGGACGGCTGGGTGTGTGCATCGGAGGGTGTGGTATCGATGTACGTGGTCTGCTGCTCGATGCGCGCGGCGGTCAGCAGATCGCTGACTTGGTTGATGTTGGAACCGAAGCCACGCAACGCAGGGCGGGGGGTGACGTCTCCGAGGATACCGGCTCCTGGCTTTCCACTTTCGTTCGTGGGTACAGAAAGCTGAGGAATAGATGTTGTGAAAGATCCGTGTTCCGAGGCGCCATCGTCGCTGGACTCATTATCACCTTCATACCGCACGGATGAGGCGCGTGACGGTGGGAGGCCCAACAGGGTAGATATGACTTCTTGATTGAGAACCTGCGGAAGAGCAGTGGAGGTTGGCTTTGGTGAGAGGATATGGGGGTCTTGTGAGAAAGCAGTGGGAGGGAAAGGCTGAGGGGGGATAAAGTGAGATGGGATGCGGTTGTTTTGTGATATGGGATGGGGAGCAGTGTGTTGGGAATTGCATGAAACACCACCGCGAGATGCGGCACGCGGTGGCGGTGGAGTGGCAGATGCAAAGATGGTGTCTAGAAGGGCAAGACCGCGCGTAGGTGCGGATACAGCCGAAGACGATGATGGAGGGACGGACATGGTACGAGGAGGACCCGTGATGCTGGCCAGTAAGCTAGCAGCTGTCGTCTCTGATCCACCCGTACCGACTGAGGGCTGCGTCTGGGATGGCGTTGCGAGTTTTGCGAAAAGTCTGTCGAGTCCTGATGGACCATTAGGCGGAACAGAGGTGGACGAGACTTGGCGGTCATCCTCTTCCCCCAACTCTGAGATGCTATGTATGCTGCTAGCATTTGATGCACTTGATACAGAGCGGGCGTGATGCCCGCGCTCTGAACAAGATTGAGCGACAGCGAGCAATCACAAAGAAGAGCTTACCGCTAGCTCTAGACGTGGACCGAAAGCTTGGAGGAGGGGGTCGGTCGGGACCATATCTGAACTCCTCAGGGTACGGCAGGTTCTTTCTAATATAGTCGTGCAAGCTACCGATATTGGGTCAGAACGAATGTCAGGGCATACCTAGGGGCACGCACCGCATCACGACGTCGGTCATGGGTTCCCTGGCATCTGTAGCAAAGCACCATAAACCGACTGTTTGGGAGTGGCCCTTGTCGGCTTCGTGGAGCTTTTCTGGGTCAGCGATAACATATTCGGGGGCAAATTTGGTGGCGGGCCCGTCTTGCATGGAGAGAGGGAGCTTTGCGCGTGCTTCTGCTAATCGGTGAGCGGTGAAGTCGGGGTAGTGGCGCATCATGAGATAGCTGCCATGCACGCCGACGCTGTCTTCTGGATAGAGTCGCTGGATGTAGTCTTCCATTCCAACGCGGTTCATGATGTAGAGTCCATATGGTGGATACGAGTCGCTGGTGGGGGGTATGAGGAGAAGGAGAGACTGTGATGGTGTATGTGATACCGTTCGTAGAGGAACATGCTTCCTTCGTAGCCCTGTTTCTCCCACTTGTCGCCGTTGTGGTGGTACACACAGACATGGCTGAACTGGTCAAATATGGATACAATGGAGGCGTCTCTTCTGCGGATGACTTTCATGTTGGACATGTATCTGGAGGCGGGGGACATGCCCAGGCTGGGCGGGGGCGGGGACGGGGCATTTCTGGACGAAACGGACGAGTTTGCGCGGGATCGGCGGTGTGGAGGGGCCATCGCTGTGGCGGACGACGAGCACAGCCGGGCTTTCCCTCTCTCTACGCAACCCCTCCGTGGGGGGTGTTGCATGTCTCCCACGTGACGAGACGCGAGCGCGCTTGTTTGGTCTTGTTTTGTGTAGCCAGTTGAAAACGGCAGGCGAGTCCGCACGTTGTTCTTCTTCACATCGACACGATGATACCCGTCCGTACTTCCATCCCTCGTCCCCCCCACACACAACTGACCATCTCCCAGACACGCCGTGCAACCCGCGCTGTGGCATCCTCCCACAACGAAAACGCTGCCTCCCGTCCAATCACCCGCTCGAAACCGCCTTCCAAGGGTCCATCGATGGCCACCGCCCAGTCCACCGCCCTCTCCCGCGCAACCGCCCCTACCGCTGCATCCAGGGCAAAGGCCAACGAGAATGACGTGGACGCCGCGACGCAGGGGAAGCGCAAGCGTGACGCGCTCGCCCAGGTCCCCAAGAACGCCAACAAGCCCAAGTCCGCACTTGCCCCGAAGGACATGAAGAGTAAAGGCAGCGATCTTCCATCTGCCAAGGCCAAGTTCGACGGCGTCGTTATCAAATCGAAAGCACCCCCGTCAACTGGCAATCGTCAACCGCTCTCCGTCGTCGCCCCATCTCGGCGGACTGTCAAGGCCACCGCACCTCAGTCCAAGGTGCGCCCTCTAGCGGACGTGAAAGAGGATGCAGACCCGCTCCCTGTACATACCGATGATGCCATGGCCATCGACACCGCCCCCCCTGCCTCGCTCACGAACACCAAAGGCCCCTTCCGACCTTCCACGGTGACGGCCTCTCACCTCATCAAGCAAGAGGTTCAGCGAGCAGATCTCTCGAAACGTACCACTTCTCATCTCGCCGTCAAGGCTGACACTCGCGAGGAAGACGACAACCGCGTTTTCAAGAAGCGGAGGACGTCGTCCGATGTGCCCGAGGAGGTAAAATCGTTTCAAGACCAGGAGGATCAGGTTGCCCAGCCGGGAGCCTCTCTCGATGCAGGTATCAACAGTGAGCCAGAAGCGGATCCAAACGGCGACGATTGGGACGACCTTGACGCTGAAGACAGTGATGATCCCTTGATGGTTAGCGAATACGTACACGAGATCTTCGACTACATGAAAAACACCGAGGTATCTGCCAGCCACGTAAACAATCTCCAACCAGCTGACTCACTGTCCCCCACAGCTCACAACCCTGCCTAATCCCGACTACATGTCAAGTCAGAAGGAACTTGCTTGGTCGATGCGCGGTATCCTCCTCGACTGGCTCGTCCAGGTCCACGCTCGCTTCCGCCTCCTCCCCGAAACATTTTTCTTGTGCGTTAATATCATTGACCGCTTCCTGTCGTCGCGGGTCGTGTCGCTTGCCAAGCTCCAACTGGTTGGCATCACTTGTCTCTTCGTCGCCTCCAAGGTGGAGGAAATCGTCGCACCTTCCGTATCCCATTTTCTGCACTGTGCCGACTCGTCATACACCGAATCCGAGATCTTGCTCGCAGAACGTTACGTGTTGAAGACGATCGAATGGAATCTCTCTTTCCCCAACCCAATGCACTTCCTCCGTCGCATCAGCAAGGCCGACGACTATGACGTCAAGGCTCGAACCATTGGCAAGTACCTCCTGGAAGTCGGGGCGCTTGAATGGCGACTATTGGCTACTCCTCCGTCCTTGATGGCTGCGGCTTCGCTTTGGTTAGCCCGGTTGATCCTCAGCAATTATAAATGGGTAGGTACATGCCTCATGTCCATCACATGTTGTTTGACTGGTATTACAAAGAGTGCGAATCTGGCGCACTATTCCTCTTACGCCGAGAGCTCCCTGCTCCCCACTGCAAACCTGATGCTGAACTACATACTCAAGCCAATACGGCACGAGTCGTTCCATAGAAAGTACGCTGGAAAACGCTTTCTGAAGGTAAGCTTATGCGACGTCGTCCATTGTTTGGCTTAATTGCGTGCAGGTAAGCATCTGGGTACGCGAGTGGGCACTGGAGCGGTGGGAGGAGAGCACGCAAGTGTCACTGAAAGATGATCTTCCGAAGCTGAAAGCTCTCTGTCGCGCTGAACGTCAACGCCAGGATGCGGCCGCTGAGAATGGCGACGCTGATGGTGTCGAGGACGAGTCATAGCTGCAATCCTTGATCGCCACTCTTACCCGCCATGATCTAGAAAAATTATTCCATCGCATATCCACGGACACCCACCCTACATTCGACGCATCTGCGCACCCCACATGCTAATATTCCATCATCACGACACGCATTTTATGTTTATTGTGCAACCAAGAATTTCCTCGTCATCGCCTTTCTTCACTCGTTGTGTTTTATTGGCCTATGCCCACTTCCATGCAAGTTACCCGTTGTCTTATGGTGTCGTTCCTCTCGTTTTGTCGGCGATCCTCAGTTTCTTGCCACG
>JBBPJY010000256.1:0-24930 GCA_038088975.1 Xerocomus cyaneibrunnescens
ACATGCATCGAAACAGACTTTCAACGGCTTACCGATGATGATTAGGAAAGATGCCTGCGAGTTCCTCAGATCTAGCGAAAGAGAAGGAAAATTAGAAAAGACCCACTTGTCCCAGCACATGCAGCGTCGTCGGGATCAGAAAAAACAAGAGACAAATCCAAGCAGCCAAGGCACTCCGCAGAACTGGTTTCCATTTCGACCAACTCCAATTCGCAGGTATCCACTGTAACACGGATGGAAGGTCTTTGGTACGCCAAAATTTTGACTGGGCGGCAGACGCTTCCGCAGTCTTGTCTTTCTCCCTGGTATCAGCCGAAGCCTTGCTTAAAGATTCATCGGGAGTCGTAGGATGAGTAGCAATTGGCCTTGCTTGCTCTGACCGCATCCTGACTTGCAGCTGCGACCTGGGTAACTGATGATCAGCCTTTGATTGATCGTCCAACGCGGGTGCTCACTACGAAGATTGGTGGTGAGGAGTCGGACTTTAACAATCGAAGCAGCCTGACTCATGCGTGCTCAGTCAAACTGTGAATGATGGTGCCTTAATGTACTGGTTGCCACCATCGGGGTGGCGGTACATACAAATCGTAAGCAAATACAGTCATCATCCAACACCCGTGTATCATATACATCAACGCCGATGACAAGCACAGCATCCATGTCAGGCGGCATATATGAAACCTATCTGCAGGCGTAGGCTGCATGAGGACACGCGAGCCAACGGAACAGTACACAACAGAAAAGACGAAGAACGACTCGGCTCTCATGCCATCAATAAGTAGCTTTGTAAGTGTATGAACGAGTCTGTGAGTCCCACTTCTGATTTCATTTTGGAAGACCCTTCACCTGTATTACATCCATGTGAATGAAGAGAGTGGGGACGTGCACGGAACGAAGATTCGATAGGGTACGTACTAGCCACATTCAGAACACCTGCAACGCAGGTTTGAGTAGGAGACTATCCAACCTAAATTCGTGCTCGCGCCGTTTACAACAACAGCGCAATGCACATGTTATCTGATCGAATTCGGCCACATTGGTTTCAAAAGTCCATCTTGTCTGCTATGACAGCGTGCATGCTCATGACAAGCTTGGCGGCGATTTGAAGAATAGGAAAGAACATGATAAGAAAGCAGTCGGTCACAAGAGCAATAGCGGACCAGCTATTCTTGAGGACGGCATCTCAAGCGCTAAACTGAACAGATTCGTAATAACGGTGCCAAGCGTGGACGGTAGAGGACGAACGTTAGTTAATACGGTCGCCACACGCAAGAATGAGGAGCACGCACAAAGATGAATCTGCTCCCTCTCATCCGGCGACCGGCTGCATCCTGGGGACGGATGAATGTGTTTTTCTGTCGATGCCTTGTGCTTTCATGCCCGAGTAGAACTTAAGGTACGTCACTCCGAGCTAGTTGACCAGACCGGCAGTAGCGCAGAAGTCCGGAACTGTCCTTCTCGTCATCTAGATAGTGAACGCAATACAAGAACATAGTCCGACTGCGACATGGGGCAACCCAAAACGCGAAGGTTGTATGCCCAATCATGGCGACACGCCAGTTCTTTAGCCTACGATGGAGCGTGTGAACCTTGCGGGCTTGCGCCCGATAGACACGATGAGTGGGTTGATTCTTTGCTCGGAGGCCATAACGAAGCAGGGTAGGCAACCACTAGAGCAAGAAATTTTACATAAACGGTAGCTGCCAAGGTACATATTGGTAATCTTCGCATCCCTGGTGCCTGTAGTAATGTCAAATTCGACCGTCTGGGCCAGGGCATAGGTATGGGCTATGCTTCCAGAAATGGCAACAATCCGGGAATGGACAGGAGTAAGATGATAAGCGGAGGCACAAGGGCCTGCTTTATGGCCAAATCACAAGCGGCGAGCGAATGCGGGACTGCGAGGCGTCAGCTACGCGGTGAAACAACCGGAAACGTGGACAGTGTCATTTCTTACTATACCATAGGATGAGAAGGTAGTGGAGTGAGCGTGTACAAAGTCGTGAATGTGGATCGCCGGGCTTGCAGGGCGAACCAAGAGTTATTTTTATTTGGTAAACACAGCTAAAGGCCATAGATACAAGCCATGCTAGCGCACGGCTCGGAGGGGTGACGACTGCGAGACCAGCGGCTTTGTGCCGTGAGCACTCTCTTGTCCAACCAGAGTGTCCGTGTTCCAGGTACTTCAGAGATCTGTATTTGCAGAAATAAGAGTGTGACTTTGCCCGATGGCTGGGAAGTAAACCTTTTGTCCGTCATCCAGATCGTCAGCGTAGCTCACCACCAAACTGCCGAATGAAAGTATAGTTTGTCAAGCTGTCTGTGTGTATGCAGAGTATTCCATGGTTGGTGCGTCCTCAGGTTGTCCAGAGCAGCATTATAGAGACTTTTTTTGCGCAAGGGGTGAATGCGGACCTAGACATTAGCACTTGCGTAGCCTGACACTACGTGACGTCACTTGTTGCCTAGTTAGTCATTATGCCTGCTGCGGTAACTTGAGAGTTTACGATTTCTGCGTTGCCTCCGTTCCGAGTCACTCAGTGGGTTTGGCTGGTTAGTGTAGAATCAACGTTTCAGGACCCAGAGAGTCTCATTGACATCAAATCTGGCAGATATTTGTTGCTCTGTTCGTTCACTAATACTCGTGCGGCCTATCAATTTCGAACCCCCAACTCCAAGTTGCTTTCACATCGGTAAGGCATAATTCTGATCCAGAACAGTGTGCCAGCAAACCCGGAGTAAGCAAGTACCTTTGGGTGTGTCTCATCGTCGATTTTGGTCTATCCAGGCGGTTACTAGGCACGGAACCTTTGCTTCGGCAAAATTGGTTGCATCCATGTTTACACGCACTGAAAAACCAACAGGTCCCAGTTCAATATTGTTGGTGCATCTAAGATGGGTATCTTCTTTTACAGTCCTCGCTGGTTGTGCGGCAACGAAAGTGCTCTTGGTTCGTGACTTGGACGCGCTCGCTCCCTTTTCCTCCTTTGCCCCTTCATGCCCCATTGTACATTTTTGCCAACGTTTTACGTCACAGTAATCCAGTGGTCCCACATCCGCTCGCAGCTCGTCCTTTCTAGGAAGGGTTCGTCCACGCGCACTTCATCTTGTTGGGTATGTACTTCCTGGAACGTCTTGTTTAAGACTAAGCTCTCACCGACGCATCTACCGTCCTCATGCTGTTGCCATTTGCGGAAGCTTAGTCAGATAACTCAACGAGATGGTCTCGACCAAGGCGGCGGAGGCGATTCCTTCTGCCACAGCCGCCACTTTGTAAGCAGGGGACGAATAGAAGACAGCCGTATGTGCCTTCAATAAATTAATCTGCTATATCGGTTTCCCCGCTCCCACGCTAAGTCTCTCCTTTTTGCTCATGGCCTCCGAACAAGGCAACGGCCAGCAAACATTTGCCTATGATGCCGGTGTCAGGTTTGCTGAGAGACAAGCAGCACCTCCGGAGGTTCACACCGCCCTCCATCGCAAGCTGAAAAACCGTCATGTCGCCATGATCAGGTAAATAACCTTCAGCGCTTCTCGCTTCCCGGGCGCAACTAACCATTGCTTCCAGTATCGGCGGTGTCATTGGTACCGGTCTCTTCCTCGGAACAGCAACTTCTCTTATGAATGGTGGTCCTTTGGGCCTTCTTTTGGCCTACTTGTTCATGGGTTCGATATGTTTCGCTACTATGGTCTCTTCCTTTCTCCACCAGTTCCAGGCACACGCCTAATTTCATTACAGGTCTCTCTCGGCGAGATGATAGCTTTCTTGCCCCTCCCTGGGGGTTTTATTAAACTCGCGGAGCGATTCGTTGATCCCGCCTTTGCCTTTGCAACTGGTTGGAACTATTGGTATCAATGGACGGTGAGATTCATTCGGCGTCAGTTTTAGCGCCTCACTCACCCTTGCAACGTAGCTGACGCTACCTGGTCCGTATGATGAAATATGAAACTTCCGTCGATGATGTTGAATATCTTCTAGCTGAATTGTCTGCGGCATCGGCTATCATTAAGTTTTGGGACGAGAAAACCAGTCCTGCCGTCTGGATTTCCATATGCTTGGCCGTTTCCATTGGGATTAATGCCCTCGGCGTCGGTGAGCACTTTCTATGCAATTGTCCCCGTCTTCTCACAGTCAATCATAGGTGCATACGGAGAGGCAGAGTTCTGGTTCAGGTGAATACCAGCGTTGGACTTCTATCCATTTTGCTCAAAGGCCTGTTTCTAGCTCAATCAAAGTCCTGACAATAACTGGAATGATCATTCTCGGCATAATTGTTGATTTAGGTGGAGGTCCAAACCACGATCGCATCGGGTTCCGGTACTGGAAGAACCCAGGCCCGTTCGCAAACTACCATGGGCTCACTGGCCCCAAAGGCCATTTTCTCGGTACTTGCAGTGTCGCCACACAAGCCATGTTCGCGTACGTCGGCACTGAGGCAGTAGCAGTTCGTTGTCTTATCAAGCACGTTTTTGCCCTGGCTGACCCATTACCAGGTGGCGGCTGCTGAAGCAAGGAATCCTCGCCGAAACATTCCAAAGGCAATCAGGAGGGTTTACTTCCGTATCTTAGTATTCTACGTCGGAGGGGTATTCGTTATCGGTTTACTCGTCCCTTCCAATAATCCGTTGCTCAATCTCGACTCCAAAGACGCCTCTGCCTCTCCGTTTGTCATTGCTTTCAACACCGCCGGTATCAAGGTTTTACCTTCGGTAAATTAGAGATCAAGGCACCCTAGTCGCGTACCAGACACTGACACTTCTCATAGATTATCAACGGTGCCATTTTAACCTCGGCCTGGTCTGCTGGTTCAAGTGATCTCTACCTTGCATCACGTAGTTTGTGTATGTTGAACATCTTAATGATTGCGTTCACAACTGACACACCGTCCAATAGACGGCCTCGCCGTTTCAGGTAGTGCTCCTAAGATCTTTAGTCGCACAACGCGTTCTGGGTTGCCTCATGTCGCTGTCGGAGTCTGCTCCTGTTTTGCATTCCTGGCCTACTTGACGGTTACGAACGGTTCTGGCGTAGTTTTTTCCTGGTTCTCCGGATTCTCCTCAACCTCTGGTCTGGTCACCTGGTTCGGTATTGGAGTGACATACCTCAGGTTCTACTCGGGCATGAAGGCACAGGGCATTGACCGGCAAAAGCTCCCGTTTGCCTCCAGAATGCAGCCGTTCGCAGGATGGTGGTGCGTCTGTGGATCCGCATTCATCCTCTTCGTGCGTGTCCCTCATTCTCGAGTGTATCCGTGGTATTGACTGGCCTTCACTGCCGGCCATTTTCGCTGGACATCGTGATTATGAATACGTCCAGTTCAGCGCTTGGAACGTGTTTCTCAAGGGTAACTGGTCCACCATCACGTTTGTGACCGACTACTTCCCTATCATATTCTTTCCTATTCTCTACATCGCCGCCAAGTTCGTCATGGGTGCACACTCTGTCAGCGCAGACAAGATGGACTTTGAGACCAACGTAGCCGAATTCGATGCGATGACGTGCGTACTACTTCGTAGTCTCCAGTGGCTCGCTTGCACAAGATACTGATGCATGCGACAGATACGATGATCCCCCGCCGAGACATTTCTTGGAGGCGTTTTGGATGTGGCTTGTACGTACCTACGTCGTGTCTCCGTGTCGTGCGCGTTCAACTCATCTTCGTCATTTATCTAGATGTAATTCGCATACCCGTTTACATTCATGTATAATACATGTGCGTCGGACGATTATTGGTTATTTAAATCTGTACTATCTACTTTTATGTTGTACTCCGAACGCCATTGAGCAAATTCGTAATAGCCACATATACTCCTGATGGCCTTGGGTGCTAGAGTTGAATAGCCGAATATTTGGGAGGTTCGGAGTAACTTGAGAAAGAGAAGCACAGGGACAAAAGACAGAGATCGCTAGACTCCAGGATACATAATGATAGAAGAGAACAGCTATGCAGTACACGGACCCAAGGGGAGAAAATCCGCAACGAACACCATATGTACTATTGTGACATGCCTACAAATGTGGTATAAGAGATGTCCAACAAACGTCGTCGTACACGCCAGCAGGAAGGGAACGCAAGCTGAGAAACATGAGGGCTAAGACGATCAAACGAGAACAGCCATAGATAAATACGACAGCGAACCAGAATATCGCTAGAGCGATAGAGCCACGATGCGTCGAGCCACTTTCATCGGCGACGAGATACATATATACTAAGACAGTTAGACCAAGGCCTGGCGTGATTAGCATTATGAAGGAGGCGATACGCCAGAGCATTTGCTCGGCGTACGTTGGAAAGAGGAAGTTCGATGCGATGCAGTGAACACCTCCAAACACCATCCCAGCTAGACATCCGATGGTTGCTACGAGGACGATTTGTTTCAACGTCTCCTTGTTTACGATGTGCGAATAGCCACAAAAGGAGGGGACCCGATGTGCTTCGACGTCCAGGTCCGAAATGCATTCGATACCGACAAGATTTAGGAATGGCCAGCATACATCAATGAAGCGATGTGTGAGCCAGCTCATCCTAAAACCGAACCGATCCGCAGACTCAGCGATACTCTGGGGTGTGCTAGGAAGGATTTGGTCAAACTTTGTACCATCGAAGGAACTCAAGATGTACCTGTATCGTATCTGGGGGATGTCATGTGGCCCCTTCCAGTAAACAGAAACAGGGCACCGCACGTCCTTTGGCTTGCACCACCAGAACCCATAGGTGAGCCAACTGAGGATGGATATAGCCAAGGTATCTATCTCCAGCTGCGTCGTAGAGAGTCGTCCGAATGCTCGGGCTGCGAGATGGATGACAAACCACCCCAGTTGCAAGATGGCAACCGCCTTCGATAACCAGTCCCCTTTACTCCTATCGTCGATTTCTTTCTCGGATATCATGGTCATTTGAATGAGATCTGCTTTGAGGAACTCAAGGAGTTCATCAGGAGTAAGAGGATGGTATACTTCATGAGGTAAAGCGGGATCCCTGTCGATGTACAGCATGAATCCGCCCATCCACACAAAGAATGAATGCTTCAGCGTCCAGTTGTAATACCCTTGTAGTGATTCCATTGAAATCGAGGACGAGTTGAGCTTTTTGTGACCATGGAAAGACCTTTTGCGAGACTCTGTCCTTATCGAGGAATACAGCGACACCAGTTCTTCGGACCACTGGGAAGGATCATTAGAAAACGAATTGAGGGCAAATTAGAACTCACGCTTCTGTTCGCCTCAGTGATTGGGACTCCGACTTCACCCGCTTCATATGGAGCTCTGCTGCTAGCAAGGCGAGGATCGCAGCCTGGCTTCACACGGAGCTCGAGGTCACCGTCCCGAATTGCCTTCTGGAATCGCTTTTGTACCGTACGGGCATCGAAGAACTGGCGGATGGCCCACATAATAACGATTTCAGGGACGCATAAAGCCAGAATCATGATGCCCAGGCGGCGGATCGCAACAACAACCGGGCTGTCCACTAAACTCGGTATATTGGGGTGCATTGCGGTCCACGTGCACGTAAAAAGCGTTGCAGCGCAGCCTGCGATGATACCCCATAACGTCCTTCTGCCCATGCATGACGAGGAGAAGGCATAATGGTGAATGGTGGTATTATTTCGAACAATGGCATAAGAAAACGGAAGGAACGAGAGATTGGAAAGGAAGGGACTCATCATACTGGCAGAGGCGTGTAAGGATTCAACCAGCATGAGGATGGCATTTATCCATCTCTCTAAACCACACGCGACGAGGGCGTGCCCAACTCGCTCCACTGTTCAAGGCAATTAAGCTCGGGCGGAGAATGGAACTTCATTAACTACCATTGTCGAAGATGGAACATCGTGTTCTAGAATTGTTTGAATACGGTTAATTACCGCGACCAGTAACACAGCAAGGGACTATCGGGTTTATCATCTGCTATGAAAGGTTTATATGATCGATTGCTGCTCCCGCCTGTTCGAGTTAGTGTCTGTCCCTGGCCACTATTGAACGCATCAAATAAGTAAGATGTGGGGGGGATCGAGTTGGCGATGAACGGTGTAATCTGAGTTGGGGATATCCAAATTGTAGATGACCATATGATGTGAAATTTGAAATGACATTCCTGGTGGAGCAGCGGCTTTGCGCCCGCTTTTTCGAGTACTATCTAATTTTATGTTGTACTCCAAAATAAGCAAGCCATCAAGCAAGTTCATAACAGTCGTTATACCCTTGATGCTACGGGTCAATGGACTTGCCAACTTCTGACATGGCTAGAGTTCCTTTTGACAGGGAATCTGGACCGTTTAGCATGCTCGCTCGGTTGACTGATTTAACAGTGGTTCAAAGCTCGAATTTCGAATTCAGTAGAGCCATTGAGCTGCTGCATCTACTACATCCGCCTCAGAGGAACGCTTCACCGATCACGATCGTTGGCACTTTTGAAACAACCACGGAGAGTCGGGGACCGGTGCTTGCACCGCTACGATTTGAATGGTTTGGATGCTAGAGTTGAATAGCTGAATACACGGGAGGTTGAGAATACCTAGAGAAAGAGAAGTACAAGAATAAAAACGGAGATCGCCAGACTCCAGTATACATAATGATCACAGAGAATAGCTATGGAGTGTATGGGCCCAAGGGAGAAAACTTGTAGCACCATATCACGGCATGTCTACAAATGTGGTATAAGAGATGTCCAACAAATGTCGTCGTACGCGCCAGCAGGAAGAGAACGCAAGCTGAGAAACATGAGAACTAATACAATCAAACGAAAACAGCCATAGAGCAACACGACAGTGAGACTGAACGTTGCTATAATGGTAGAGCCACGACTCCTCTTACCGCTTTCATCAGCGGCCAGATATACATACATCACAGCAGCCATAGCAAGGCCTGGCATAACTACCATCCCCAGGGAGCAAATACGCCAGAGAATTTGCTCGATGTATGTCGGAAAGAAGAAATTCCATGCAACGCAATGAACACTGCCAAACACCACTCCAGCCAGACATCCAAAGGATGTTACGGGGATTACTTGTCCCAAGGACGCTTTGTCCACGATAGGTGAATAACCACAAATGTAGGGGACTCGATGTGCTTCGACATCCTTGTCCGAAATGCGTTCGAAACCTCCAAGATTCAGGAATGGCCAGCATATGTCAATGAAGCGATTTGCGATCCAGCCTATCTTGAAACCGAACTGGTGCGCAAACTCGGCGATACTTCGGGGTGTGCTGGGAAGGATTTGATCAAAGTCGTACCATCGAAGGAACTCTAGATGTACCTGTATCGTATCTGGGGGATATCATGTGGCCCCTTCCAGTAAACAGAAACAGGGCACCGCACGTCCTTTGGCTTGCACCACCAGAATCCATAAGTGAGCCAACTGAGGATGGATACAGCAAAGGTATCTATCTCCAGCTGCGTCGTAGGGAGTCGTCCGAATGCTCGGGCTGCGAGATGGATGACAAACCACCCCAGTTGCAAGATGGCAACCGCCTTCGACAGCCAGTCTCCTTTACTCCTGTCGTCGATTTCTTTCTCGGATATCATGGTCATTTGAACGAGATCCGCCTTGAGGAATTCAAGGAGCTCGTCAGGAGTAAGAGGATGGTATACTTCATGAGGTAAAGCGGGATCCCTGTCGATGTATAGCATGAATCCACCCATCCATGCAAAGAATGAATGCTTCAGCGTCCAGTTGTAATACCCTTGTAGTGAATCTATTGAAATCGAGGACGAGTCGAGCTTTCTGTGAGCATGGAAAGACCTTTTGCGAGACTCTGTCCTTATCGAGGAATACAGCGACACCAGTTCTTCAGACCACTGGGAAGGATCATTAGAAATCGAATTGAGGGCAAATTAGAACTCACGCTTCTGTTCGCCTCAGTGATTTGGACTCCAACTTCGTCCGCTTCATATGGAGCTTTGCTGCTAGCAAGGCGAGGATCGCAGCCTGGCTTCACACGGAGCTCGAGGTCACCGTCCCGAATTGCCTTCTGGAATCGCTTTTGTACCATACAGGCATCGAAGAACTGGCGGATGGCCCACATAATAACGATTTCAGGGGCGCCTAAAGCCAGAACCATCATGCTCAGGCGGCGGATCGCAATAACAATCGAGCTTTCCACTAAACCCGGCATATTGGGGTGTATTGCGGTCCACGTGCACGTAAAAAGCGTTGCAGCACAGCTTGCGATAATACCCCATAGCGTCCTCGTACCCATGCAAGATGAGGAGAAGGCATAATCGTGAATGGTGGTATTATTTCGAACAATTGCATAAGAAAACGGAACGGACGAGAGAGTGGAAAGGAAGGGACTCATCGTACTGGCAGAGGCGTGTGAGGGTTCAACCAGCACGAGGATGGCATTTATCCATCTCTCTAAACCACACGCGACGAGGGCGTGCCCAACTCGCTCCACTGTTCAAGGCAATTAAACTTGGGTGGAAAATGGAAGTTCTATCATCGAAGATGGAATGCCGTGTTCTAGAATCGTTTGAATACAGTTAATTACCACGACCAGTACACAGCAAGGGACTATCGGCTTTATCGCCTGCTGTCGACATACCACATGGCAGAAAGCTTTATATAGTCGATTGCTGCTCCCACCTGTTCGAGCTAGTGTCGGTCCCTGGCAACTATTGAACGCATCAAATAAGTGAGATGTGGGGAAGATCAAGTTGGCGATGAACGGTCCAATCTGAGCTGGGAATAGATGACCGTGTGCAGTGAAATTTGAAATGACATTTCTGGTGGAGCAGCAGCTTTGCGCCCGCCTTTTCGAGAGGAAGTGTACGTACGTGACGTTCTATCAGCGAATTAGCACCACCTTTCAGTGATCCCACAATTTGCTGAAATGCTATGTGATTTCCATTTGCTGGGGTCGCGATTTTTCAACCCTGCTAAGTTCTCGTGCATACAAAAGATTTGAGAGATGAACGACAAGACGAATGACTCTCAGGCTATGTCTGTATGCATCCCAGATAGTTAGAACTCGGAATGTAGCCTAAAGGTTGTACATGAAATCAGAGCAGAGTACATGTAGAGGAACCAGGATACACCTGATAACAAGTAGGCAACTCCGGAGATCAGTACGTCAGTGGCAAATCATACCTCCAACATGTCAAGCATTCACACAGACGTGACAGACGTTTTCCACAATAACACGCTGGAGTACGAATAAGCAGTATAGTAAAAGGAACGTACCAGCGAGCATTCAGGACGAGGTGAGAAATGCATCATGGTGAAGCGAAGGTAAAAGTCAGATGAGCTGGTGAGCCGCGTCGACTGCATAGCCTCGCAGGCGTGATGGACAAGTTGGGTAGCAATACCGTGAGAGACGCTTGAGGGTGACTCCTCGAGTTCTTCACTTGTGTCGTCATGTGGTTGAAGGATAGAAGTATTGGGCATGCACTTTCGAACGAGACTCATCAAGAAGGTCATTCGACGCTGAACGCTGAGCTGCTCAATGCGGCACTGATCGCCTTCGCCCCCACTCTCGCTCAAGCCTTCTTCGGACAATGCCGTCGACGCGGGCGCTGGCTCGTCCCCACCATTCACATCCACACGTACGCTCATGCTGACGCCGGAACCATGACCCTGCGCCTCTGGCCGCATATTCATAGCACCTGGTAGCCCTGGTCCCGACAGCTCCCTCGCCAACAGGCCTAAGAGCGCAGACATACCCGAGAGACTAGCATGGACAACAGTCCGCAGTGGTGGTGGAGGTGTCCATGAACAACACCTCCCCTTGAAGCATTCTACACCAGTGGGGTGTTCATTATGAGTCTACTTGTCCCTTCCAACAACTCACTACTCGACCTCAATTCTAAATTCGCCTCTGCATTGAGGCTTATTGTTGTCCAGGTTCAACGAGGCAGGTATTAGGGTCTTGCCCTCGGTACGATAGGATCGGAATGATTAGTCTCAGATCCTGGCACTTCTTGTAGATCATCAAAGTTGCAATTCATACTTCTGCCTGCCCTTCTGGCTTAAGTTGCCTTTACCTCGCATCACGTTACTCACGTAGTTTATGTGGGTGGAATATCGTGCTCATAACTGACACAGGCAGTCTTGCCGTCTCATGTAATGCTCTGGAGATCTTTAGTTGGTGAATGCGCTATGGGTTACCCCATATTGCTGACTGGTTCTGTTCTTGTTTTGCATTCCTTGCCTACGTCACGGTCGCCAAGATATGAACTGCAGATTGGGACGGGACACGGAAAAGATAGTGGAGTGTGGAAGATCTCTAGTACTGTATGTAGGGGAAGGTGAGACCGAGTCGGCATGAATCTCAGGCAGCATACGATATTCGCTGGGTGGGTGGGAAGGTAGCCCTGTAGTGGCCAGACGACTGGGCTGATTAGCCTGGATGAAATGAAGTCAATTGGATCCAAGGAGCGAAGTCTCAAGTGAGAGACAAAAGGGGAAGACCTGACCTTTGGAGTGTGCGAGGGATCCAGGAGGTGCAAACGAGTCCGACAAAGAAGTGTGGAAGCTGGACCAGGGTATGAAGGGGACTACAACTGTGCAGCTCACAGCCTGGACGGCGAAGTGGCACTGGAACCAAGTCGGATTAGCGTGTGTGGTGGAGTTCATCTAAGTTAAAGATCAGTGATCCACTTTCAGAGACAAAGTTCCAAGGACCCATCTAGCGGCAACCAGCGTGCTCTTTTTTCCCCATAGACGATGTTTGGTTAGTCATACAGGCTGAAGTGCTGTTCAGGCTCCATACGTCAAAGGTGTCACTGGTGTTGACAAAAAATGTTAGGTGAAAGCCCGCTGTGGGTAGTGGTGAGAATCTAGCGGGAAAGAACTGGACCATGATTCATATGAGCAACCACGAGGTAGGAGGACAAGACGAACTGCGATGACCATCTCAACGAGGTGCGGGCGGAGGTATGTATGGCAATTTGCACACGTGACCTATATGCCAGTGGGCTTACGTCAGGTTCGGGCTCTGGTTAATGATTATCTGACCGACAAGGGACAAAGCGCTGATACGGGTCGGAACTCGACGACGTCCATTAATGAGGTGCTTCGCGAAGGGCGATTTACACGAGACAAGGTCAAGGTGTCCGTCTGGTACCATGAACAATCAACTACTGGGTTTTCAATTTCCAGCCGCTGGTACAGGGTCGACTGAAAAACTCCCTCGAAAGTACGTGCATGCACTCATGCGGGTCCTGCAAGACAATATACAGAAGCTTTCAGATTGATGCAGAGACTCTGCTCTGTCCTCCCTTGGTTGTGACAAATAGTGCAGGACAACGCTAAGGACGCGGAAGGTGCGTTCGGTGAGGTGGGTAATGAGATGACGACAGTCGATACCACCCTGGTGCACGGGTCAGGTGAAGAAAGTTTGATGACGAAAGACTTACCATGCTATGTGCTATTAAGTGTACTTCTCGACCGGGATATGTCTCCGAAAGCTTCTTTTCAAGGGCCTTGGCGCGATCGACTGGTGAAGAAGTCGGGGGGACAGAGGTGATGAGGACCTCGCAGCCTTTCGCCTCGAGAGCCTCCTTGATTCCTCGCCAATGAGAAATCCGTAGGGGTGCAATCGCTGGACCGATTGTGACGGAGTCAAAGCCCAGCAAACCATGGCAGAAGACGAGAGGAGCATGTGGCACGCGGACTAGAAAGCGAAGTCTGCCAGTCACTGAATGATATGCAGCGGCGACCACGTACGGTTGGAGGTCAGAAGTGAGGGGGATTGAGAATGGGGAGGGGTGAAAAGGGCCGTGGCAGGGGATGATGGGGAGGGGAGTATTCTGATTTTGAGAGCCTCATAGAGCATGGGTGAGGAAGAGCGGGACAGGGACAGGGACGAAGGCGAGTGCGAGTGGGGCCCAAGGGTACGGTTGAAAAATCAGCATTTTTACAAAGTGGGTTATAAGCCCTGTTAATAACCTCTTAGTATCAGATCGACATTTGGATGAAGTCGTGGGCTGTTTGAAATCGTGAAGAAGTTGGGATGGGTAGACCATGTCACAAATGACATCTATCCAAGATCTAAGAATATAGGTTGCAGCACTGTACCGCTTTATGCACCCCACGTGCGCACCACATCAGCGCCCTCGCTGCTTGAACAGTCACCCCTTCATTGACCCTCCCACCTTCATCTCCGTCTGCTTTTGCTTGACGCCTACCATCCCATAAGATATTTTTGGAGGTTTTAATTGTGGGAAGGCCATGAAGTTTCAACTCAAGTCTGGAAGAACCCTGAAATATCTATGGATGCCTCATGTACATTGGTAGTAGATCACATTAAAAGGGGGCATGACACCATGATCTCGGTATGGTATACCTGTAATGTGACCTCTTCACTGCTGCCGCAGTATTGCCAGCATGCGCGGACAGGCCTACTTACGTGTTCATAACCACGCTTTGACAGTGCGTATAGGGTGTGGTTACCGTTTTCTCCGGCAAATCGTAACTAGTTGGCCTCGCCTTTCACATGAGTATTTCACTGCCATCGTCGTCGATCAACGGTCTTGAAAGGGCAATCCTGGGCTAGCCTCCGACCGATAGTCATGGCATACGATAATTAAAATTGTGCCAATGACCCCCAAGATATGCTCGCGGCACCGTCTGGTCCCGATACAGCAGATTAGTGCCGTGGGATGGTGACATTTGGAGAGAATGAAAGTTATGGAATTCGAAACAACAAGCGAAGCCTCACCATCAATTTACACAAGTGCCGTGGATCCATTTATTCTCTCAGCGCTACGCCCTCAGATCCACCAGAAAAACGTGCACGGCCTTAGCCAAGACTGCTGCAAACCTATATCATTTGAAACTTACAGTGCTTGTGTTCCGCAGCCAAGTACGCCAAGTGCGGACAACTTAGGCCATGCACATTTTGCTGATAGGCTCTCCATAACTGATAATTGTCCACCTCAGACTATCAACCATACCCATCTTACCTTCCTCCACGACGGGCACGGCCACCCCTTCCATCGTAGATCCCTCATATCTCGAGTGGTGTCGTGTCCTTGTCGTATCCATTTGGGTAAAGGGTCGTGAGGTAGGTGAGTCAAAGACCAGACCCTGCTGGTGCTGCACCCGAACGTGCGAAGACCACACGTGCCATCGAGGAGATCTCCGGATGGGCTTGGGTTGCCTTATGTACGCCGTCGACAATGGAAAAGTCAGATTGGACCTTGGCATGAAGACTCGGTGCAGTCACAACAGCCGCATGGGTTCATTCCATTTTGGGTATCCTGGACTCTCAGGCTGACCTGACCTGGCGACCTCAAATTGAGCACGTCTGTGACATGCATCCACCAATCCCCAAGCAAATACACTTTATTTATGACACCGCATAAACCTTGACAGGCAAGATAGCTGGTATCCATTCGACTGCCCTCGCACCATTTACTGGCCACGTTGTTATGTTGCCATTGCCTTGCTATTTGTGTGTGGATTCAGTGGGCAGTGCAAAGTAATTGATACTACGGCTGCATGACCAACTCAAATCCTTAATTTGAACGAACACCTCACATTTGCACTTGCGTTTTCCACACAGGCTCTAACCGCGTCAGCGGGTGGCCACAGTCTCGACCTGTTGTCATCAGATGCCTAATTCTCTTACACGCATAGCTGCCCTGAAGCTGGGTCCAATCGCTTTTGGCACACTCCTCAAACATTACTTCGATCGTGTGAAGAAAGATAAGGTGCAGGATGCCAATCTCTCATTCACTCAACTTCGACAAGACGAACTCGCTTACGATAAGATATTCAATATAGCCAAGGCATGTTGCATTACGTGCTTGCCTTCCAGACTGTTCTTAATGCGATGGTTATAGGGGCTCCTCAATGTTGCGACCCAGTGAGTAGCCAACTTACCCCCTGCGATTTCTACCAACATTGCCATTTCATGGGTTATAGTCATTCAGTTGAAGAACTCCAAGCATTCGCTAATACCCGGACCCCATCACCTCCTTGGGTCCATGTCATGCAGGTCACCGTGCCGATGTTATGTTGTGATGAGGCGGCGACGTTACTCATTCAGGCACTCGGTGGCGAGGAGCATGCGCTTCTTCTAGTGGGTGGCACTAAATGGTGGCAAGTGCGTGGCGTTACTGGGTACGTCAGACTTCGGATACTGAGCTGCAATTCACGGTTCTGCAGAATTCCTGGACAATGGGTGACCGCCAGAAATGACTGGGAAGAAGCTAAGAAAGTTCGCAAGGCATCCCAGAAGAAAGCAGGCAATAGCAGTTCCTCGCAGGATGCGGTCGATCCTATGCCTTCCTTGATCTCAGAGCCTAGCAGCGTTTGCAACGAAGATGCAGATGATTTACGTTGTATATTATACACCCACGGAGGCGGCTATTACTTTGGAAGTCTCGATCAGGAGAGGTAGCTTATTTTGCGCCTTGCTCTAACTGTATGCTAAACATGCTTAACTGGTCAGATATTGTATTCAGCGACTCGCAAGAAAGATCAAAGGCCGAGTGTTTGGTAGGTATCCCATCGATTTATTTAGTTTGGTTGGCTCTGATATAATATATATATTTAGCCATCAACTACCGTCTGGCTCCGCAATATCCATTTCCTTGTGCACTTCAGGACTTGGTTGCAGCATGTAGGTATCATTAGTAGCATCTTTGGAAAGACTTACCTCCGACATTCCAGACCTTTATTTGACTAAGCCTCCTCCTGATGCACCGCATCAACCAGTGAAACCGTCAAACATTGTAGTCGCGGGAGGCTCTGCTGGAGGTGGTCTTACGCTTGCTTTACTCCAAGTGTTGCGCGATACCGGTCAGCCACTGCCTGCTGGTGGTGTCCTGATCTCACCGTGGTGTGATCTAACACATTCGTTTCCAAGCATTCACACCAATACTGCCACGGTGACTCTGGATGTCTCTACGACGCCTTGTCATTTTAACTCACAGAGTTCATCAGGATACATTTCCTTTGTACGGGCTGTCCCTCCACAAGCCCAGTGCTTTATGGCCCCCGCCGTCAGAGGATATGACACGCAGAATTCATACTGGGCTTCGGCAGAAAGTTCGACAAATCGCCTGTGTTGCTGTCGGTAGCAACGAAGCCACCAAAATAGATGCACCGGAACTCGCCCATAACGCCTTAGCTTGCTCAAAGTTTACCTTCAGTGGTGACGACGGGCAATCTGTGTCAGGTAATACGCTCATGGATGTTTGGAACACCTCACTGCCCCCAGTTGACGAAAAGGAGAATCAAACCATCTCTCTTCGAATAGGGGAACAAATTCAGCTCTATACGCAGAATAGCTTCCTCGGGCATCCTCTTGTCAGTCCTGCCATTTCGTATTTGGGCGGGCTGCCACCATTACTTGTCATTGAAAGTGACAAGGAGGTGCTGAGGGATGAAATTATTTATACGTGAGTTAGTCGTTGTCATCACGAGCAGGGGGAGATGACCGACATATTTTCTTTTTCATCAAGAGCGCATAAGGCTGGCAATCCTTCGATGTTTCCCTTGAAAGATGAGGCTCGTGCTGATGGTGCGTAGGCAGCAAATGGACAAATGCGAGTATGAACTGATTTTCTCCCAGATACCGCCTATGTTTTGCCGATTCTTTTTCCTTTCACAACCTCGGCAAAATACTGTTATCGTGCTATCGCTATTTTCGTGAAGCATGTTGTTGGAGAACATCCCGTCTACTAGTACATACTTAATTGTTTTTCGTACTTACATTAGGTTACTATATTTGGGCGACAGCGTCGCTAACATGTGTGTCCGCCCGTTCTGCTTTCTCCAGTCTCGTACAACGTCGACTGGAGGTAAGCACTCACTGTACATCATATGTAACTACCTACTCACATACCGCAGTCATTATGGACCTACGATATTAATCTCAGTCTCGTACAACGTCGACTGGAGTCCTTACGGACCTACGTTACAGACCGACATTCCTTTCACACATGTTACCAGAATGCTGCCAATGGAGCTTACGCCGAGTTCCTCAGAGCTACCCCGCCTCGTCAGCAGCCAGATGCACTCGGATCTCTCTAGCGATACACCTCTCCGACTAGTTTCCAGTCCGTCCTCTGCTGATCCTGTAACTGAGTCCCCACATGCTCAGAGCGATTCGCGCGGCTCTCCAGACATACCAGAACCTACCCCAGACTTGCGTAATTTACGTCCATCATCTCCCCAGTCTATATTTCTCTCTTTCCAGATGAAATCAGCACGAGCGTCGATATCTCGGACTGGCCACTCCAGCGAGGCGAAATACGCTCCCACGACAGCCAGAACATGGGAAATTCTGGTAATTTGCTACGCGGCGTGTCAATGATAGACACAACTGGGATATGCTATGCTAGTGAAGCAAGTATTTACTACAACGCAGAGGTAAGTCTTGTTCCGTGAGTCGTAGCGTGTATTTGCGCATGCCACGACTTAGGTCGCATGAAATTGATGCCTCGAACTTACATTTCGAATCTCGGTAGGGCTTCCCATCCTGGAAGGAAGGTATGATCCGTGAAAGAGTATCTACTCAAGGCATAATTAGACCGCTGGAGCCTGCCAACAAAATCGATGCCTTGCATCTGCCACCAGCAAGTATTGGGGTTCTCTCAGAGAGGGCTGTGCGTCGTTACCTTGAAGGAAAAGCTCTTTTCGACCAAAAATACGCGAAAGAGTTGCTGACAATAGAGAGGAGGCGCAAGCGCAGTATAGAGCTTGCGAAAAGGGATATCACCAGAAACCTAACACAGTTGCAGGAGCTGTACAGTGGCCAGACACAAGGAAAGCAAAAGGTGATCTCTCAAGTGTTTAGGGATTGGCTGGAATCGTCTACTGGACCTTGGGGATGGGTTTTGGCAGATGAGCGACCGCCACCTAGCAGCATTGTCTCCAGACGTGACACAGATGAATATAAATAGACCCTGGGCCGTCATCATGGATTTCCTCACTACATCACCATCTATAGAGCGCCCTACCGCCGACTCTGAAGCCACTGAACTTTCTGGCGAACAAGTGGTAGCGAAGAAGAGTAAATCCATATTTGCATCGCCTCGGATTCGCGAGCAGCAACCCAAAAATAGTTACTAGTCAATCTAGTAAGGACACCCACTTGCGACATCATTATGGTTGCTTCACATGTCCTCTAGGCGTCATGTATCATATTTATTGCAACCAGTACAACAGCAATGTGCTGCACTGCAGAAATTCAAGCCGCACTGCCAATTATTTATTCCTGTCATCTTGTCGCTTTCGCCCTGTTGCCAACGCATGTTTGGATAGCAGATTCTTGAAGTGTAAGTAATGGTCGTCGATTTCTCCCTTCTTCTAACTGACGGTACGGCTTCTCTTTGACCAGATTTTCCTGAATGTTGGCATACTGACGATTGGCTAGGACTGGGCATCTTTGGGCCTTTTACGAGACGTCCACCATTTTCAATCGGTGTACTACAGATACGTTGGCTGTACGAGCGGAATTTGGCTTGCTTAGGGTTAAAAACGCAACCTCCAATATGAGATGTGTAGTATACATTACGGATGGTAGTAAGCTACTTTACAAGTTGCACATAACGAAACAAGAGACGACCTTAAGGAATCAACATAATGAGGGAGAGCAGCGCAGAATTGCAATGGAACTGAGCCACTTTTACAAAATGAAGGTACCACACTACGAGGGAGCACAAGTCAACGATGGAAAAGAAAAGAACAAAAGGCGAGACGATTGTTGTAGTAGGTACTCCTTAAGCCCTGCAGTGCATTAAGCACAACAGGACAAGAAAGACTACGCAAAAGGAGTTCCGGTACAGGACAGGAGAAAGGCAGGCCATCGGGCCAGCCTCTGAAACGTTAGAACGTGGATACTAGTAGTAGCAGGGACGTGCAGTAGCAGGCGCAATCTATCTGGTAGCCGAGAACGACTACGATCAGTTTGAATTTGCGGGACTTGGTACTACTCTTGTTGCAAGCCTCTGTACGTACTCGACAAAACAAACAAACGGTACTCTTGCGAATTGTTCGACTATCTTATTCTATGCTGCTCGCTGGCATTTCTGAGTATACTTTTGGGGACTGGTGCTTGCGCCGCTATGATTCTGGTACTTTGACTAAAACAAGAGATTTAAATGGCCAGGTCCATGAGTGGTTCGGGAATACCTAAAGGAAGAGAAGCATGACGTTAAGGATGAAAGAGAAGGAGAATGCCAGACACTAGTATACATAGTGATTGCAGAGAACGGAGTGCACGGATGTCAGAGAGAAACCTTGTAGCGTTACTGAAGGCTATCATGGTATGTCTACAAGTGTGGTATAAAAGACAGCCAAGCAACCTCGTGATGCACAGCATCGGGAACATGACGCAAGCTAAGAAACGTGAGAACCACTACAATCAAACGGAAAGTGGAATAGAGAATTGTAAAGCAGCAGAGGAATATTGCTAGAAGAGTAGAGCCATGCTGGTTTGTCGTATCACCATGTTGATCAGTGACCCATTACCCATACGACAAGATAACCAGACAAATGCAGGGCATGGCCGTCATCTGAATGGAGGAAATACGCCAGAGCATCTGCTCGATCGGCGTTTGAAAGTGGAAATTCCATGCCATGCAGTGAATGCCGCCGAATACAAACCCAGCCAGACATCCAACGATAGAGGCAAGGGCGACTCGCTGCAAAGCTTCCTTGCCCGTGACTTGCGAATAGCTACAAAGGTGGGGGACTCGACATGCGTTGACATCACTTTGTAAAACGCAATCGAAACCTATGAGATTTAACAGTGGCAACCATAGCTCAGCGAGGAGTCTTGTGGTCGAGCTGTCCTTGAAGCCAGTGTGCTCCAGAGCCGCCGGGACACCTCGTGGTGTCCTGGTAAGGATTTGATCAAACTTTGTGCCACCAAAGGAACTCTGGACGTACTTGTATCTTGGATTTTTCTCGGGACGGCCACCTGGTTCCTTCCAGTAGACGGAAACGAGGCACCACACATTCTTAGGCTTGTACCACCAGAATCCACGGGTAAAGCAACTGATGACTGCTATAGCCAAGGTATCTACTTCCAGCTGTGTTACAGGGAGCTGCTTGAAAGCTCTGGCTGCAAGCTGGACAATGAACCATGCCACCTGCAAGATGGCGACCATCTTTGAGCACCAGTCCCCCTTGCTCTTGTCGTCGATCTCCTTCTCGGATACCATGGTGGCTTCAATGGGATCTTCTTCAAGGTACTGAAGGAGTTCGTCGGGAGTGAGAGGGCAGTATATCTCACAGGATTGAGTTGAACCATTGTTGACATAGAGCACGAATCCACGAATCCACCCAAAAAACGAATGTTTCAGCGTTCAGAGTGGCTCCACTGAAGTTGATGATGAGCAGGACTTTTCGTGACCAGACGAAGATGTCCTGCGAAGCCTTGTGCGCATCGAAGACCATGATGACCGCGGCTCTCGGGATCACTGGTAAATGTCATTAGATAACGAATTTAGGGAAAGATATGGCTTACACTTCTGCTGGTTTCCTCATGAATCATGGAGTTGACCGCGCCTGCGTCGCACGGAGCACCTCTTTTGACGAGGTGAGGCTCGCAGCATGGCTGCACACGGAGCTCGAGGGAACCATCCCGGATTGCTTTCTGGAATTCCTTGTGTCGTGCGCGCATCAAAGAATTGGCGGATAGCCCACATGACAACAAGCTGAGGGGCAGATATAGCTAGAATCGTGATGCACAGGCGATACATACGAACACCAAACAGACTTTCCGCTGAACCCGGTATATTAGGGTGGATTGCTGTCCATGTGCAGGCGAAAATTGTCGCGGTACAGCTCACGATGATACCCTATAGGGTTCTCGAGCTCGTGGATGACGAAGAGTCGGCATACTCGTAAATGGTGGTGTTATATGGAATAGTGGCATAGGAAAACGGAGCAAACAGGAGAACCAGAAAGAGATTCGTCATAGTGGCAAGAGGCTTGGCGAAGGGATTCAACCAGCTGAGGATGGCATTTATCCATCCCTTCGAACGACGTGCAACGAAGGCATGCCCAACTCGCAGCCAGTGTGATTTCCCCCATCGTCATCCAACTGATCTTGGCGATGGACCCTGGGCACGAACTAGATCAAATGAAAGTTCATCAACCACCACTGTCAAAGATAGAACATAATGTTTGTGGTACAAGTAATTACCGTCACGACTAACACAGTAGAGTTTCCGACTTGATCACTTGCTGCTGTCGCATATGACAAGCAGAAATTATGATACAATCACAATGTACAAAGTGGTTGGTGAAGCGCTGACCAGTGGACTGCTGTTCCACCTGTTCCGGTCCGTCCCTAGTCATCATTGAAGTCGTGGAATGAACAAGACGTAGGGACGATGTGTCTGCGGTGAATGATCTAATTTGAGTTGGTAGCAGATCTGATGGAGCGGGCGCAAAGAAAAACGCAACATATTGACTTATGTGATACGACGCATGCGGTATCCCTTGTAAAACCTTAGGTTGCTGTACAGGGAAACAGAATGTGGCGCACCAAAACCTTCATAGTGTGATAGGACACCATCGGGCGTTTCCTGTAAAACTGCAGGGTAACGTGCGAGCAATTCTCTCACAGATAATGCACTTCATATCCGAGTAAGACGGGAGGTCCTCGGGCAGACTCACGTCGGGTCTGGTAGGATGCTCTCCATCGGTTCGCACTCCTGAGTGCCGAGTAACTTGGCTCAGTCTCCCTGGCACCTAAGGAAACCTGGACTCGGATCATCCTTTCATACACTCCCTCCCCTTGCCATTCACCTAGATGTAATACATATACCACCACTCACCCCATGTCCGCTCGTTGGCATTGAGGGAGGCTAATCGGCTATGGATCAATTAGACTTGGGCCTCCCACTTGACTTGACGTTTGAGAGTCCCCAAAACCAACCCCTTCCCAAATCAAGTAAACTATACTATGCTTCTTAAACATAAACTGTCATCACAGAGGCAGTTGGACTCGCCAAGCACCGCCAATGTGGCATCGATCATCCTTGCTACGTCTTCCTCGGACAATGCTGTCGACGCTAATGCCATTTCACATCCAGCATCTATCTCAATCTCCATGCCCAAACCTGCAGCCAGACCCTTTCACCACAGGCGGTGGCAGCTCTGGGCGATAAACCCTGAATAGTAGCTAGATCAAATGGAAGTTCATTAACGACCACCGTCGAATATGGATACATAATATTAACAATACAAGTAATTACCGTCACTATCACAGTAAGAATTGTCGACCTTATCACCTGCTGTCGATTAGTAACTAGTGGATCATTGCCATTGCTGTTCCGCTTGTTCGAGTGTCGGCCCCTAGCCATCATCGGGGCCGTCAAATAAGTAAGAGGATAAAAAAACACATTTGCAGTGAACAGTCCAACCCAAGCGGAATATGCTAGCAGGTGCGGAGCATGCGCAAGGGGGTGCAAAGTGTTGACCTCGTCAGATACGACACGTGGCATAAAACTTCAGGTTCTAGGGCTGGTGCTTCTTCGGCTGCCAACGTCAACACACGCAAACAGTCCCCTACTAAGTTCATTCGCTTCTAACGTCTACACGAAGAGGGAAGATATAATTTTCTAACTTAGATATCTGTGTCAGTATTTCACTTGCTTAAAATTTGAATGTGTCTTTTATGCAGCATGCTTTGCAGAGTAGTCCGCTCTCAGTCCTCCTACCTCCAACTCCGGAAAGTGCCGTCTAGCAGGTGTTGGAAGTGCCGGCGTCAAACTAATGTGTGTACAGAGAAGGTGATCAGAGTCTCGCACTTCATGTATCGTGCTTCATGTGATACATGTGAGAAAATGGACCATTCCCTGCAGAGCTGCAGGTTACTCACGGTGCAGGGAAATCAGAACATGTCTCACTGCTGTGTTCATATCAAAGCAAGTAGGTGTTAGACAGAAGCACGCGTCCGCTCTCTTCGGCTCGGTGAGGGCCAATAACTCGGTGCAGTCTTCAAGACCCAGGAAAATCTGAGGGTGTTCCGGGCAACGAATCACCCTCTCGTGTACTTCCCTACCGTTGCCTAGATGTAATAGGTACCCCGCCTCATGTTCCCCTGATGGAGACTACTGTACGCATGTTGGTCGATCATTGGTCACAGTATACCCGATCTAGGGGATTAAAACCGTACAACTTCGAAGTGTGACTTTGTTCGGTTCAATGAAAGATATCCGTAAACCCTAGTCCGGACATCACAGTTTAAGTAATATATGCAGGCGGCTGTAACTAGACCAGCGCCACCCATTTTACTGCGAGTTTCGGAAACCATCTTCGTTAACCAAATAGATAGTCATATACACTCATGATCTTGTGAACAAAGACAGACTGGCGCCAAGAAGGCGAATCGACCTTCGGCGCCGCTAGTGTCGCACTGATCACACTCGTCAAGTCTTCCTCGGATAATACCGTTGACCCGGGCACCCGTTTATCTGCACCATCCATCTTCCGCGGTGGTGGCAGGGCCCGCGAAGGACATCCCTTCACCGCGTGCTGCAGCCAATCGTCCGCCTCCGCCTCCAGCCTAGACAGTGACGTCAAGATGTCGTCCAACTCCTGCGCGGACGTCGGGCTCGCCCCAAGTGGCATCCGCCCATATAGTTCGTACAGCGGCGTGGGTTGCCAATGAAACATCGGCGTCAGCGATCGCCCCGACATGATCCCTGCCGCTGTCCCTTCCTCCCTGCTCTTTCCTCTACCTCACCTCTCCACGTCCGCGCTCGGCTCTAGCTCACGTGCAGAGTGGATCTTCTACGATGCAAGCCGACGCCCGACAAACACGCGCGGTCCCCTCGGCCCCTCCCATTCCTTGTCGTGCCGCCTAGGCTTTGCGCGCGACGGAGAGGGCCCACGCGTCTGGAGATGCTCCATATGTTTCCGCGTCATGGATGCGCTCTCCACGCGCTAGCCTTTACGTGTGCCGAAAACCAGGGACTCACGAGCAGCGCATCTTGCTCGGGCGTCGGTGTCGGTGTCA
>JBBPJY010000257.1:0-18180 GCA_038088975.1 Xerocomus cyaneibrunnescens
GGGGGGGGGGGGGGGGGCAAAAGGGGCCGTTTTTGGGGGGGGGGGGGGGGGGGGGGGGGGGGGGTGGGGGTGGGGGTGGGATGTGAGTCGGGCGTCGCGATGGAGGGTGTCGGGAGCGGCGGGTCCTGTGCATGCGAGAAGGGACAGAACTGGCTGCAAGACGACGACCTGCTCGGACACGGCACGGACTGGAAGAGACCCCGCGTCGTGAACATGTCGAGACGAGCTCGTCCTGGCCCCTGACCAAACACGTCCACCCTCACTCCGATCCTTAAAATTTATCACTGACCCAAACCACCATCTCACCAGTCAGACATTAACGTCCTCCGTTCCTACCGTCTCGCCGTCCATGGCCTCCCAACCTGGCTTTTGGTCCGACCTCAAGTCCTCGAGATGGGTCGTGAATCCCGGTACGTCACTTTTATACTTCTCTCCCCGTCCCCTTTCACTCACATACACCCAGCTTCCTCGTTCAAGCTCCTCCTCGTACCTGCCGTTCTCTACATTAACTGGGAGGTCCTTGCACCGTTCGCCGCACAGGGCCTTTCAAACCCCTTCAGACCCCTTCTCTTCATCTCTCATCCCGTCCCCTCTTCCCCTCACTCGGACGTTCGCTACCAAAAGGGTTATCTTGACCTTGTCTACGTTGCATATTACATCGTCTTTTTCTCTTTTGTCCGCCAGATCATCACCGTCAACATCTGTCACCCTATTGCCCGGTATTTCGGCATAAAACGCACATCAAAGCTCAACAGATTCGGTGAACAGGGTTATGCCGTCGTCTACTTCACCGTCATGGGGGCTTGGGGTTTCGTCAGTACTTCCTCTCCTCTCCAACTCCGCTCATGTTCCCTGTATAGCACATCATGTCTCAGCTACCAACATACTGGTACAAGACCGAGCACTTTTGGCGAGGTCCTTCGCGTCCTTCTGCCCTGCTGCTATACCCTGACTCCTTCCTCTCCATAGGTTACCCTCACTGGGATATGATACCCGACTTGAAGCGATACTACCTCATTCATTCTGCTTACTGGTGTCAACAACTCATCGTCCTACTTCTTCGTCTCGAAAAACCACGCAAGGACCACGATGAGCTTGTTGCCCACCACTTTGTCACACTCTGGCTCATTGGGTACATCCCCCGCCTCTTTCAACACCATTACCCGCTCATGTTGCTCCACAGATGGAGTTATCTCATCAACTTGACGCTCATTGGAAATGCCGTTTACATGAGCATGGATATTCCGGACGTCTTTCTTGCAGTGACTATCTTCATGCTTTCCTTCCTTCCTTTTGTCTCACTTCCGGCGATAGATCTCCAAGATTCTCAACTACTTGCAACTCACTCATGCAAAACTGGTCGCCTTTATCACATTCCTTTGCGTGTGGACGTCAGTTTTTCCACCTTGGCGCTTTTGGTGGTTATCAACGTGTTTTGCGACAGATACTTCCGGCATTATCTTAACATCGTGATGCTCTGGTCTGTGTGGTACGAATTCGACCTCATTCCGTGGGTACTATCACTATGTTGGCTTCGTGACCTCTAACTTCGGGTAGGGAGGCCAATCGAGTGTGGGCACCAGAGACGGGCGCCTGGCTTGTTTGGTGGATGAAGTATCAAATCTTTACTCCCCTTCTCCTACTCCAGATCCTCAATCTGTTCTGGTACTACTTTATCTTGCGTATTGCTCTAAGGTCCGTCCTGCTTTGCAGTTAGGCGACATTGTCTGACGTAGGTCCTTTAGGTCCTTGAATCCCTCAACTATGACGGATGACAGATCAGACGACGAGGATGGCGGTGATGTCGATCATGAAAAGGAAGAATGAACACGCTTTTCTTACGAGTAGCCGCACGTTTTTCAAGACGATCAATCTGAACGCTACGATTTCTTTCGTATACCAGCATCACATCATACTATAGACGCACACACTTCGATTTGACATCCCCGCGACCCAATTCGCTTACTCTTCATCGTTAGGGTTGTTGTCTAGAGTGCTCGACTGGGGCGTATTGATGATGGGTCCAAATATACCTTCTTGATCGGAAAAGTCTTCGTCCTCTTCCCAAGCATCAAAGTTTACCTTGACACCCGCGCCAGCCTGCGGTGTTCCAGTGTTGTTAGCGGCACGATTGGGCCAGCGTTTCTCCCGCTGCATGTCAATAGGGTCCCCAGAGGCCATGGATTGTAGTGCCAACAGGGTGTACTGCCCAACATGTCAGCGATCCACCCCACTCGGAAGGACACTAACGCACGTGCGCATCGTTCCCTGCATTATGGAGATGGGTTGTACTGACCTGGAGGTGTCTACAGACACGCTCCAGCGACCGGCGGTTGCCACCTGATTCACCCTCGAGGGCAGCAAAGAGGTCCGACGTATCGATGACGAAGATGCCCTCTTGCGGGGGTGCATCTGGGAGCATGAATGCCATGTTGGACAACACGACGTCCACGTCCTTTGACTTGAGATACCTGCCGTCCAGGTCAAATGCCCATGTGCGCGACGGATGAAAGAGGACACGTACTTGATGTCCTGGTTATTGTCGTGGAAGATCAGAAAGAGCGGACCCCGCGTTTGCAAGTCTGCAACGAGTGTCTGGATGCGGTTCTTGAACGTCGCCTTATTGACTTGCTCGCTCGTACCAAACGCAAAGAACTGCACGTGCGTTCACGTCAGTAGACCGTTCGCCGACACGCAAGAGTAACCTACTTCTCTGTGATTCGGCACAAAGGTGTTGGAATAATACATGTGCTCTTTGACGATGAGGTGGCCCTGCTCTTCGATCTGCACGCCGTCCTCCCAGTGGACGGTGCTCCATCCAAACTCGGTGAGGAGGGTATGATCCCTGTCCCACGCCTCAAAGTCGAGGGCACACCACACGCCGCGTTTCTGTGACCAAAACGCACGCACGCGCTCAAAGATGTCGCGGCGTGCACTGAGGGTCGGATCGACGCCCTTGAGACGCTTGTTGTTTTTCTCGATTTGCTGCAGGACGATCCGATTGGACAGGCGATCATCGAGCGAGGGGGCGGGGACTCACCTTGAGCGCCTTGCGGAGGTCCTCTCTCGTGCTAAAGTGCACGGGGGACACGTGTCTAAGACTAGATTCGGTGAGGAGACAGTCAGAGTAGGGTAGCGGGATCGGTTGCCGGGTGAGCTGCATGGCGTGCAGCCAGTATCGTATGTATTCGACCTGAGCGGAGGAGAAGAGGAGGCGTGTTTCAAAGTTTTGAAGGGTGCCCATGTAGAGTTCGACGCCGTGGACGCCATCCTTGTGGAGGGGATGGTCTGGGTGGACGATGGCATCCTGGGAGAGTATGGCCCTGAGCGGGCTGCGATCTTGGGGATCAGAGAGTGCCTGATGCCTGTCTGGCGCTGTGAGCGACGATGTGGGCGCGGAGGACGAGGCGATGGGCGTACCATTCAAAGAAAATGTCTGTGTAGCGGTAGTAGCCAGTGATCACAGGCGAGACCATATCAACCACCGAAATGGAAACCAACCCGTCGCGTACACCACAACCATGGCTCAGACCGTCCAAAAGCGAAAGCGCCAGCCAGATAACGACAACGACGACAACATGCCCTCGGCCAACCCCAAACGCTCGAAACCGTCCACCGCGCGCAAGAGCACGGGTGGCAGCCGGCCTGTCGCGTCCACGTCTCGCGACAAATTGCCCCGTGAGCACACACGCCAACACGCGACCTTTACGCGTCGTCTGACCCGTTCCAGGCCAGTCCGATGCCAACGAGCAGCCCGGTCAGCGCAAGAAGCGCCGCTTCCGCCCCGGCACGCTCGCTCTCCGCGAGATCCGCAAATACCAGCGCAGCACTGACCTCCTCCTCCGCAAGCTACCCTTTTCGCGCGTCGTACGTCCCCCGCGCCGTCTCTCCCACCTCGACCTCAGTGCTGACATCATGAGACCACCACACAGGTTCGCGAAATTGCCATGGACATGATGACTGATACCAACTACCAGTTGGGCGAGAGCGCCTTGCGCTGGCAAAGCTCTGCCATATTGGCCTTGCAGGAGGCGACGGAGGCCTTTCTCGTCCATCTCTTTGAAGACGCGTGCGTGGCTTTTCATGCTTTCACTTGCCCTTTTCCTCTGAAACGCTTCATCCTTTAGGAATCTCTGCGCCATACACGCCAAACGTGTCACCATCATGCAGCGTGATATACAACTTGCTCGAAGGATACGAGGACCATGGGGCGGTCTTGGTTAACTTTCTTTCCTTGCAATTCAGTACGTATCCCTTTGTCAGCCCCATGCCCACAAGAATGCATTGTACATTGTAATGTAGATCTGAGCGACGAGCAAAGCGCAAAACACTTTAGATATACTTGAAGAAAGACATGGAGCGTGGAAATCAGTCCAACCTGACCGTAAAATGCAAAGAGTACCCAAGCTGCTGAAACCCAACAATGTGTTAAAACCGTCCAGATGAAAAGAAAGAAGGATCCTTGCGTCAACTGGGAAGAATTAAGTTAGGATATATCCATATGCGCGTTGACGTCGTGTGTAATGGCTTTAGGTATGACTGTGGTTATGATCGTTGAAAATGGTTCCGAGAGTGAGGGTATCAAATGAGCGTGTCCGATCCACTGCAAACAGCGGACATGCAGCAGTGTGGGGCGTTGTGCAATGAGGGGTAAGAGTAGTCTTCTATGATGCAGCAGTCCGTCGACGCGTATATACAGGCGACCCAGAAGAATAAGCAGTGGAGACAGGCCTTAGAGACGACGACTTCTTTGCTGGGCTCTGTTCTGGTGGTGGAAGCCAGCTCGCCCGTTGTGGACTGCCCTGCAACGGGATGACGCGCAAGGAGCCAGACGTTTTGCCACCTCGAACATCATTATATCCTCCCACTCGGGGATCTCCTGACGCCTTTGCCATCCGACCGGCATCGTCGCTGGAACGTCTCTGGTGTGACCCAAAGGAATGAGGGCTCGAGTTACGACTGCCTGAATCGACACCTTCAGAGCTGTAGTTCCTGAGGAGTGGTGTCGAGCTTTGTAGAGGAAATTGCTGCCCTACGGAACCAGTATACGAACGAGAACGAGCGCTAAACTGATTCATCATGAATGGGGCAGTTGGAGGAAGTAAAGGCATATCCGCCCCATAAAACGGAGCGCCATTGACCATTGGAATGGCAGGCATTGGAGGCACTGGCGGAATGACAGAAACTGGTGGGATATTCGTCCATGCGTATGGGTTGAATGAAGCCCGGGGATCGTATGGCGGATGGAGCGACATCCCTTTTGCTGGGTCTGAGACTACAGACATGCGTCTACTGGCATGTTTCCCTTCCCGTCCCCTGACGTCCTCTGATGATGTCGTATGAGCAGAGTAAAGCGAGGGAGGCCTCGAGAAGCTGTATTGACTTCCTGGGGTGGCCGGTACAGAGCTTGCAGGGGAACCATCGTGAGGTGATACGGGAGAGAAAACCAGTTCGGGTGTAAGTTTGTGTGACATGCTCGACCTCCGAAGAGAGGCATGCACCGAATCCCGAGATGCAGAGCGATCGCGGTCAGGCACCCGAGCAGACAAGGATGCCGACTCGAGCGGACGCCCAGCACGAGATGCTTCACGTCGTGCTCGCGTGGCTTGAAGTTCCTCAGCATAACTACGCTCCCATTCCTCCGCTTGCTTTCTCGCTAGCTCCCTCGACCTTCGCAATTTTTCCATCTCCACCTTTTCGGCTTCCCGACGAAGACGTTCTTCCTCCCGAAGGACATGCGAAATGGTCGCCGGCTGCTTTGGTTTTGGCGGCTCATTCAAAGAGATTAGAGGACGTGCAGGACGCTGTCGAGGAGTGATCACCCTCGAAACTGGATGTTCTTGCGGCGGAGCAGTTGCTCGGCGGTTCTCTATCGGGAGCTGTGCAGTCTGTGCTACACGTTCCCTGCGCTCCCGCTCTTCTCGGAGGAACCGAGCCTTCTGTTCCTTGTTCTTCCGGATGCGAAGGACGTAGCCCAAGGGTATCTGATCATCTTTGCCGTCATCATCTGCAAACCGGACTCCTCGTTTTGGAGCAGGATCAGTTGTAACCGCAGATCCAGAAGTCATCGCCTCGTTAGGTTGTTGCATAGAGGACGGAGCCTCAGACAAAGACGACGGGACATTGTCAAGCTGAGGTGAGAGAGATGGTTTGGCGGGTGGGTCTTCAGACTGCAACGGGTCGGATGGGGGACAGAGCGGCCCAAAGTCCAATTCCGTAACTTGAGTCGCAGGAGGATTGGGATCTACGGCAAAGATCTGAGCATCTATAACAAGGCCCAAGAGTATGTACCCACTCAAAACCAAAGGCGGTAGTGTGAACTCCAAGGCAGGATTGAACGAAATATCTGCCTCCACATCCTCGTCACTCTCCAGCAGCGCACCGGCCAATAGTTCGAGTGACTCCGAAAACTCCAACGCAGCCACCCCCAAGTGAGACCCCGGAATGCGAGTGCGGATGATCTCCCCGGAATCAGAACATGTCCAAACCTGAAGCCTGTCTTCAAAGCAGGGGCGCGAGACCCAGTTCTCAAGACCACGGCTGTGAAAGCTCACAGAATCAGCCGATGGGAATACATCGTCCTGTAAGCTGTGGCGGGTCTGTGGTCTGGGAAGGACCGGCTTCGATACAAGGGGGGCAATTGACAATTCCGCAGCGGGAGACAGACGGTCTAGACAGGCTAGAAGTGACTTTTTGTGTAGTTCGGATTCTAGGGTCTCACGACGGCGAAGACGTTGGGAAGTATGGCAGGAACGGGGGAAAGAAATAGCGTCTGAGGACTGGAGCAGCGGGGACGCGGTGGGCTCGTGGACAAGACTGTTCATGATCAAAATACGGGCAGTAGCACGAGCGGTGGCCATCTGTTCGGGAGAATACGATGGGGTATGAATGTCGTTAGGGTTGCCGTAGGGGTCGTCGGACTGCGAGGACGCATCGTCCGTTTCGTTGGAGCCAGACTTTGGCGGGTGGAGGACATTTCCGGATAATTGCCAAGGGGAGGCATGACGTCCCTCGGGATGATCGCTGACTGCGGTGTTCTTCCCCCCCAGCCAAGACTTCCAAGTGCCCTTCCTGCTTGGAGTGCGTGGGAGACCGTCGTCGTCGGGAGTACGGAGGGTAGTGGAACCGCTAGATGAGGAAGACGACGAATTTGCAAGGTCACTAGCGATGAGGGGGGGTAGCGACGGAGGGTCAATGGATGGAAGGTGTTTTCTCGAGAGGGAGGGGAAGACCTTGGATTTCTTGTGGGCAAGACGAGGGGGAGAAGAATCGTCGGCAGACGAGGGTGCATCGGGCTTGTCTTTGCGCCTGGAGGAGGCGACGAAGACGGATGCTAGTCTGCGCATCGAGTGGTGGTAGAGAAGAAAGGAGTGGTGTAGACTTTGGGTATGGCGTTTAGAGCATTACAAATGGGACTGGCATGAGTCCGTACAAGTCTAATGGTTGACGCGCAGTGCCGGGTGCGGCAGTTCCTTACCGAGTAAATTAGCCGACGACCACGACCACGACGACAAAGACGACCATGTACAACGAGGTCAAGTCCAAATCCCGCTCGCACCGACGTGTGACTCAGGAGGTTTCATCGACCACTGCACTGAAACATTCCTCGGACACCATGTGTGAGTCTGCAGCCACCCCAGGCACCGCCAGCGCCCTTAATCTCCCTCCTCCTGATCATCCCCCTCCACTTTCCGTCCCTGGCAGTCATTCCACCACCGCACAAGTCGTCGTTCATACCGCTCAACCACCCCGCACACAAAATCGCCATCAACGCCCGTCCATCGCGCTGACCTTTCAACGATTATTTTTAGATCTTCCGTAAGATTTCCCAGCATATCCTTCGCATCGTAGATTGGGTACATTTCACCCGGCTCGAGGACGCCCACGTCTTGATCGTTTCGTTTTGTCGACGAGAGTCCTCGTCCCCTCAGTCCCGGTCGCTCGCCTTGCATCACGTCCGCTATCCCGCCCGCCAATGGAAAATAGTTGTCGACAACGTGGTGTTCTGTTTTCGTGCGCCCATGTGTGTTCGGTGTCATGTTCGTTCCGAGCCTCGTGAGACACTCACCATCTTTTTTTGGATCCACCAAGACTTTTTGACAGAAAGCAAGATATTCGTCCAGGGACGTGTCATCTAGATCGCCCACAGACCTGCAGCACCGAGATTAATGCCGAGACACAAACAATAGGCGTCATGACAAACAGAACCACCCGGGAGCTAAACCGATGGATGTTGACACGACTCTCTGCCTCATCAGCCTCCTTGATGGCCGCCAAGAATTCGGCCACGGCAGGGAACGCACACGCGGCGTCATCTGAGCGTCTTGGGAGTCTAGACTTTCATCGTCAGCTCGCGCGGGGTTATTTGCGTAAAGCTCCCTGCCTCTGTTTCCCATCCAGGCCGTACACGAGTTTGAGCACCACAATAGCGGTAGCGACGAGGGAAACTTCAACGGGGACATCACCATGCCTCTGGCTGTCTGTCTGTCTCCTTCTGGTGCCAGACAGCGACAACGATGTAGAACCTTGGAGGGATAATCCTAGAGAAAGCACGTTTCCGACCCTCTTCGTCAGGACGTACAACGTCGCTAAACAACAATTTCATATGGAGGTGACTCGAAGTTGTACAACGAGCAAGCGTACGGGTGCCACAAAAGCATTCCTGCACAACACGCCAGAGGACCGGGGCGGTGTTAAGCTCTGGAATCACAATGTCAAAGCTTTCGTATAATCGGGTAGCGAGACGTGACACGAGGCGATGCAACGATAGAGGTTTTGGCGCATACTACACATTGCATCATTTACCATTGGCGTGACTGATGAACGTAAAGTCGTACATGAGGAGACAATGCTTGAACAGCGTGTTTCGTGAGGTGGCGCGCAAGGGACGATGGCAAGGCAGGAACATGGTCGAGATATGGAAGCGAGCGTGATTCAATGGCACTGGGTAGGTGAGGATAAGCATCATTTCATATGCGATGATCAACAAGAGGTCTTGACGTGGCTTACTTGATGAAGTCCATGTAAACGACAGGCAGTCGAATAGTCCAACACGCAATAACGAGCACTGCGATCGTGTTTTCAGGTCGATCTGCTTGGCTTACGAAAGGGTTTTTGGAAGCAGTGTGCATGTCGTTCCTAGCACGGGGTGAGTCACCCGAAGAACCGTCGTCCGATGAACTGAAGTCGGAATTCTCTTCCAAGAGAACTGCAATTTCAGGGGCAAGCATGCCATCTTCGCTCGACGAGGTGATTCTTTCAGGCACCAGAGCAGCGCTCCGTGGTAAGTGGGTATCTTCTTCATTCTCGGGTCTTGATCGATTACGGTCCCCTTTTCCAGCCTGCTCGGGTTCGCGTTGATACCCCTCCTGCTCTTGGGTGTAATGGAAAGGTTCTGCAGGCGGAGGACTCGGAACGAGATTGAGATGAAATATCCACGAGTCTCTGCAGATTGTCTAGTACGATGAGCATGTTCATAATACCGGCAAGCCTCAGGAGCTGACTCACCTCGAATTCGGGAGGGAGATTCCAAAGTGTTGTCAATGCAGCTACTTGTTTCCGAAAGAGAAGTTGGAGACATTGATAGTAGTGGAAGCGAGCTCTGTCACCGTGATAGACTGGACCCCGTGGTCAGCATGGACCACGAATGGATCGAGGATCGTGTACGTTTCGGGTCTGCTCTACTCGCCCTTTCCTTCTTCTTTCGACCAGACTTGATAGTGCGTTTCTTCATAGTGTGGGTGCCCACGTCGTCTGCTTCTTCGGACTCGTTGATGTAATGCTATCATGCGCAAGTGAAGAGGTTCAATGACGATTAGGATCCAGCGCTGCTGAAAGTACTCACCGGAAGAACGTGACCCTCACTGCAAGTGACCAGGCCGACGGCATTCTTTCGCCACTTTCGGGACCCACATATCAAACATTTCTTACGAGGCGCCATAATAATACCCCCGAGCCCCCGAAGCGTAGATGGTGTAAGTTTAGAGTCCGGGTTAATCGTTGTCGACTTGTCGCCGAGTTGGGGAAATCATGTGACCAGTCCACTCGCGCCATGTCTGTTCAGTGTTCACCCTCTGGCTTCTAATAGTTTTCTTGTGACCCTGCGAGACTTTGACCTCCCTGGTGCGATTTACTCGACTTATAGAGCAACAGAATGAGGCCTTTCCTCTTCGTTACCTTGTTTGCGGCGCTGGCGACGGCTGTATTTGCGTGAGTTGCGTTTTCCTTAACTTTCATAAACACCTTGACGGAAGTGGCCAATGACAGGTGGACGAAAGTAAGTGAGGTGATTGACCGAGTGACTTATAACCAGACATCCATCTCAGGAAGATCACGAAATATTTGACATCGTTAGCGCTTTAGAAGCATCCGAAGGCCCGTCTTAATGATGTCAGACACTTGGTTCGCGGCTAAACTATGGTTGCTGGTACTATACAGGCAAGGGAACGACATTTTACTCCTGGCTAGATGTTCCTCCAACGGCCACTCTCACGGAAATCAACAAGGCATACCGGAAGAAAAGCATGCAACTCCAGTCAGACCTGACCGTTAACGGATTTGATAGAATGACTGAGGATGTTATAGCCCAGACAAGAATCCTGGTGTCAAAGGTATCCAGGAGCGGTTTGCAAGACTTGGTATTATTGCCAATATACTGAGAAGTCCAGAGGGACGCAAACGGTTCGTATGTCATCCCTAATGCACAGCTGCGGAGTTATGTAATATTAGGTCAAGGTATGACTTTTTCTACAAGAACGGCGTGCCAAAATGGAGGGGAACCGGATACTACTACTCGAGGTTCCGTCCGGGGCTTGTGGTAAGTGCAACGATTGTGTTGTAATGATGGCTAGCTGGATAGCAGGGCACAGACGGTGTTGGCGTTCTTGGTGATTTTGACCAGTGGGCTGCAGTACCTGGTGCAGAAGGTGAACTACAAACGAGATCTTGAAAAGGTGCGCCAGACGATACGTGACGCAAGATTGGCGGCATGGGGACCAAAGATGATGCCACTGGAGGGGAGACGCAAGGTGGGTTGTTTTTGGCAAGATAGAGTGACGTTAGTTAGGAACGCCATCAATATTGCAGGTCAAAGTAAACCTAGGCGGTGGGCCCCGAGTGGACGAAGAGGGAAAGGTCGTGCCAGGGAAGTTGGTTGACATGGTTGTAGATGGCAACGGAGTTTATCTTGTAAGTCGGCCGATACTCCAGGGGACAGGCTGACGGGCGTATATATAGTATGACGGGACGGAGCTACACTTGCTTGACGAGTCATCGGCGATCCGTCCTGCCATTTCGAGGACATGGTTTGTGTCCTTGATGAGTGGGCTCGTGAGAAGAAGGCAGTTGGGCGAGGAGGCAACGGAGGAGAGCGAAGAGGAGGGCGAGTCCGGTACAGCACCGGTGGCGGTGCTGAGGTGCGCCCCTGCGACCAAGGCAGGCGGGCGGCGACGGAGGGCGGCACGGACGAAAGCGGGGAAATAGTCTTATTTTTTTGTTTTATCTGATTGATCGGTTCGGCTCATCCGAGTCGCGTGCTCGGCCGATAAGGCGGCGATCCGGTCTCTTCCCGTTTCTTATCGGCCAATCAGAAAACATCGCATCTCCGCAAATACATGTCAATACACCGCATCGCCCGCCCACTTTAAAGAGCGCACCGGCCCAACACTCCTGTCCCTCGTGCTTTCTCCCAGATGTCTTCTTCTCAATACACTTACCGCAACGACCTCCTCGCCCCCTACCTCGCCCTTGACCAGGGCGATAAGATCCAGGCAGAATGTATGTTCCTTCACTGCCTTTGACCTCTTCCTTGCTTAGGTCTCCTCAGATGTCTGGATCGACGGTGATGGCGGCCTCCGCTCCAAGACCACCGTTAGTTTATTCCTTTCATTCGCTTTCTCTTCGTTGACATCCTCCGCAGACCGTCGCCAAAAAGGTCACTGACATCGGCCAACTCCGCATCTGGGACTTCGATGGCTCCTCCACTGGTCAGGCTCCTGGCGACAACTCCGATGTCTACCTCCGTCCGGCTGCGATCTTCAAGGACCCCTTCCGTGGCGGTGACAACATCCTTGTCCTCGCGGAGACCTACAACAACGACGGTACTCCCAACAGGACAAACCACCGCCACCACGCTGCGAAGGTTATGGAGCTCGCAAAAGAAGTCAAGCCCTGGTTCGGTATTGAGCAAGAATATACCCTCTTCGATGCGGATGGCAACACTCCCTTCGGTTGGCCGAAGGGAGGTTTCCCTGGGCCCCAGGGTCCCTACTACTGTGGTGCAGGTAAGTTGTTTCTCGCACTTTATTGGCCATATCTCATCGTCCTTCTAGGCACTGGAAAGGTCTTTGCTCGTGATCTCATCGAGGCTCATTATCGTGCTTGTCTCTATGCTGGGGTGAACATCAGCGGTATTAATGCAGAGGTCATGCCCGCTCAGTGGGAGTTCCAAGTTGGTCCCTGTGAAGGCATCTCCATGGGCGATCATCTTTGGATTGCACGTTACCTCTTGACTCGCATTGCCGAACAGTGGGGCGTCAAGGTTTCCTTCCATCCCAAGCCTCTCCAGGGTGACTGGAACGGTGCTGGTTGCCACACCAACTACAGCACACTTCCTATGCGTGAGCCAGGAGGAAGGAAGTACATTGACGAGGCGATCGAGAAGCTTTCCAAGCGTCACGATGAGCACATCGCTGTCTATGGTGAAGACAACGAGCTCCGTCTCACAGGTCGTCACGAGACCGGTCACATTGGTGCCTTCAGTTCTGGTGTTGCTAATCGTGGTGCTTCTATCCGCATCCCAAGGCATGTGGCCACCCAGGGGTATGGCTATTTAGAAGACCGTCGTCCTGCTTCCAACATTGGTATGTTCCTGGTTTCCACACGAATTATGTTCTCGCTCACTCTTTTCGGGAAAGACCCCTACCGCGTGACCGGCATTATCGTGGAGACCACCTGCTTGGACAAGTGAGGTCAGTTGCCCGTTGTGTAAGATAAAAGTGGGCAAAGGAGAAGTAGAAAGCAACACAATCACTATACCAATGCACAGATACATTAATGTCATTTCTGTGGGTTGTCAAAAGAGCGGCTTTGTAAATGAATGAATGGGTGGATCCGAGGAGTCACATATCTTGCGTCTAATCTTGATATGGACGATGAGCCAGCATGGACAAGAACCTTGCCTTGCCCGACTTTCTCAAGCTCCTGGCGGGCAACAATGTCCCCATCCAAAAGGCAATGGCCGTAGCCAGTAAAGTGTCAGTCCCCCCACCGGCCTGACTTGAGCACTTCCTCAGACCGGGCCAGTTTCAAGGAATACAACACACCTACTCTTCTAGCCCAGCTTGATGACGCCAAGTTGCAGGTGCTCGGGGTCAAAGATAAAGGCCTTCGCAAGCTCGTCCTCACCGCTATTCGCAAGGCCGGATACGCAAGACCTATCCACGATTCGGAGTCAGGCAATGCTAGTCTTGCGCAGCCTGTCAGTGAGCACTCTACTACCGTGCAAACATTAGTACGCCCCCCTCTCTCATATCTCTTGACAGCTCCTCAGGGTTGCTTGGCTCGCGTAGGCTACCCCAAAGAAGAAACGCAAACGCGATGATGACCTGAATGAATTCTTGCCGGAGGCACCAGCAGACGAAGCATCAGCATATGGAAGTATGGATTTCAACGAGGTCTTGGACGAGGAGGTTGGTGCTTTCGTTTTCTGGGCTTCGATTCAGCACTGACATGCGTGATAAGATCCTGAAGGTGAAGGGCACGGTGATCAACCGCGCACCTCTCATGACCGCATGGGCAACGATAGTTGCGGAACGCCTTGGCTTTAATAGGGAGGAAGCCCTGAGCATCGGTAAGTGCTCGACGCTCTATCCACGGTTGATCTCCGCTAGACGTCTGTCATCACTGCAGGATCGGTGTACACGGAGATGAACGCAATCACCAAAGGTGTCTCTCTCGGGATCATAGATCCAAGCAGGAAGGAGCAAAGCGATCCCATCTCGGGTGGTCAACAACCTTACGTGGATCTGATGGGCAGACGGTGAGTTCTTTGTTCTATTCTTCATCGTGCACGCCTTGTCCCTCACTCAGCGCAACCACTACACAGAATGTACGTGCCCTTAGGTGGACTAACCTTGACGCAATCTCACTGACGGGAACGTTCGGACAGACTACTCTACCAGACCCAATCGTCCAAGTGGAGAGCGCTCGTCGACGGCTCGCCCGCGATTCCAAGCACCGCCTTCTCGTACATCTCCCGTGCCTTTCGACACACCACGCCATATATAGTTGGCGCGCTGCGCCTATTGGCAGAAAGCTATCCACCCCAAGAGCTGAACAAGGTCGGGTTTTCACTTTATGCCGATTTTAGACCGACAGTGGACGGATGGGGGAAGAGAGGGGAGGTTCGATGTGAGCATATATTATCTTTGAAGAAAAAGGGAGGGGGAGAAGCGTCGGGTACGCTCGCATCAGATACCTGGCGCAGTGACAGTCAAGACTTGTCTTGAGTTGCATGAAATCGGTGGGTGGTAAAGGAAGGTACTGGTTTGACTGTAGTGAAATACTGTATCTACATCTATGTAACTGGTCAAAGTACCATCATATGTATTCCGTTGTTGGGAGAAATCTACATATCCGGAAGAAATGCACTCTATGTACTCATAGCTTTTTAATGACAGCCGCAGTGAACTCCGAAGTCGTTGCAGCACCTAGAAAGGTTGAGTAGTGTTATCCTGAAAGCACGGCTTACTCACCACCCATGTCCGCGGTGCGGACTTCACCTGCATTAATGACGTCAAATGTTGCACTCGCAATACTGTTAGCAATAGAATCGAGGCTGCGGTACAATTCATCAGGAAGCCGAAGGAGTCTTGAACCGCGCACACTTACCCGAGATGTCGAAGCATCATGGTAGCGCTGAGAATCATGGCTGCAGGGTTTGCACGATTCGTTCCCATGATGTCGGAAGCTACGTGTCTGCATCCGGGTTCGAAAAGAGCGTAATCCTAGAGACACGCTGAGCGATGATTCTGGAGCCGAGAAGAGATGTGCATACCGATCCAACGTTACAGCCGGGAACAATACCAGGGCCACCGACAAGCGCCGCCCCAATGTTGGAAATAATTGCACCGTACAAGTTAGGCATCACCATGACGTCGAACTGGTTAGGCTTCGCAACAAGCTGCATGGAGCTAGAAGAAGAGTAAGAGTTACACTGGGTGTGGCATGCATGGGGAGACACACGTATTGTCAATGATCATGTCGTTTGCCTCGATACCTGCTGATTTGTATTCTTCTGCTACTTTACGGAAGGTGTTCAAGAAAAGCCCGTCGCCCAACTTCATGATATTGGCCTTATGAATGCAGGTGACTTTCTGCGAATCATGGCGAGTCATATTTGATGATGGGAGGGCGGAACATGAGTGCACACCTTACGCTCGTTCTTGAGGGCAAAGTCAAAAGCGAAGCGAGAAATACGTTCTGCCTTGGCCCTTGTCATAACCTTCAAGCTTTCGACGACACCGGGATAACTCTGATGTTCTAACCCCGAGTATTCACCTTCGGTATTTTCTCGTATGATAGCGAAATCGACGTTGGAATGACGAGTAGGGAATCCAGGCAAGGACTTGCAGAGAACGACAGAGGCGTAAATATCGAGTTGTTGACGCATGGCGACGTTCCAGGAAATATGACCGGACTGTGAAATGGGGGTGAAGAGGATGCCTTATAGGTGGATCGATCAACATTGTTGACAAAGAGGAAGGTTGGATAGGGATATGTTTACCCTTCAAGCCGACACGGTTGCGCTTCAAGCTCTCCATGGCCTGATTGAAGAGATCTTCGCCTGCAGATGACATGCCGGAGACATTGTATTGTTCCCATTCGATAGGTGCGTTGACATAGTCAAAAATCTCCTTGACGGAGTCGGTGATTTCAGCGCCAATACCATCACCGGGGATAAGCGTGACCTAATGAACAGGATAAACGACATGCGTGGAAGGGGTGTTGGATGCTTACAGTGTAGACACCACCATATTTCGTTGGGGACTGGGGGATGTGAGGTCATATGCGAAGCACTCAGTGTGTGACCTACTCGTTGCGTAACCCTTGGAAAACCGGCAGAAAGGGTTGTCGCAGCTCTCTTAGTACGGTGTGAGTTGATCCTTTGGGTGCAAAAAAGACACACGCACCGACTGGTGGAGAACAGGACGCGTCGCTGATGCGAGGGCGTTGCGGAACATGTCTGCGGACAAGAAGAGAAAGGACGGGAAGAAACGGAACGGGTGGGTAACACAATCCATCAACCACGTGCCAGTCAGTCTGGTGATACCATCAACTCTTCTTCTGTCTCGTCCACTCACTTGATAGACTCTCTGGGTTTTTATTTAAAAAAATTGGATACAATACCCTAATGACCATCCCCTCGCTTGGCCTGCCAGAGATCCCCTACGTCCCCCCACCACGAACGCTCTCTTACTACCTCGCCCTTCTCTGCATAGTCCTCCCACTCTGGCTCGTCACGCCAGTCTCGTGGTCGTTCGTTATATATACCCTGTATAATGCTAAATTATGGTCTTACGGCCGGGATGCCAGACTATGGTTTGCAGTCGCCCTGTGCGAGGTGCGTACCTTTCCATTTGATCACCATCCTTGTCGAGTTTACACATTTCTCCCAGGTTCTCTTTAGTGCTTATCATTATGGTCTTGTTCGATCTGTTTCAGGGCTCCCTCAGAAATGCCCGGGCAACTTTGCCGAGCTTCAGACCGGTTTCGAACGCGTCTTAAAAACCGGCCTCGCCGATCTTACCGTCGACGAGGAATCCCTTGACGTCGAACGGCCAGGCAGTCCGGCCGAACATCTCATCCGACTGCAGCCTGACGACCCCCGTGCCATAGAGTTTCGCGAATGCATGAGAGCATGGTACTCCTTTGCCCAAGTCTGCTATTCGTCACCCCGCTGACTTTTCCCTTCAAGGTTTCGGAGAACTACGTGGTCATCTATCAGGAAACAAGATTTTTATGCATATCTTCACTGGGTGTTTTACAACAGCCCACTCCCTGCAGCCAACTTACTATCTGATTGCCGTCGAGAGGTGATTGATGGTGCTGTCATGCAAATTGAAAATCGTGCAGGGATGGCCATTCCAGACGGACCTAGCTCCGGTGTATCACCCATCTTGCTAACAATCGACCAGCTCAACGTAACCTCGAGACCCCTTGTCTGGTATGCAATGGTATTTATAACGAATTGGACGCTCAGAAGATGGCTAGAACGGGTACACCGTGTACGATTTGGCTGCTATGAGGGCCTGGAGTGAGTATCTTGTTCACTGACCCCTGATTTTTGACGATAGGGCTTCTGTTCAGGTATTGTGTCCGTATACCCGAAACCTGGGACCCTGTTCATGGGTGTCGCCCTATCGTGCTATTCCATGGACTTGGCATTGGTCTAATGCAATACAAATTACTTATCTATGATCTTCTCCAAAATTTCTCTGATCGTCCTATCGTAATACCCATACAACCCAACATCAGTCAGGACATTTTTCATTCCAAGTTTCTGAAGCCAATGAGTAGACGCAAGATGACTGCTCATCTATCCGGTCTTCTAAGAGAGTTAGGCTGGGTCTCCTCGAAAGCTCGTAGTTTCTCGTCTCCGGATAGCCTGTCACAGGGTATTGTTATGCTTAGCCATTCCAAGTAGGTGTTTCCTCTGTCAAATCCGCTTACACTTAAACATGCGTACAAGTGGTTCCTTTCTGCATGCATGGTTCCTCAAGGCTCATCCGGAAATGGTCGTACGCTCATGTTTCGTCGACCCTGTCACATTTTGTTGCTGGGAAGGCGGTAAGTCGACCAGTCAGTGAGTAGCGTGACGCGGAACCAATTTTCCACAGACATGTGCTACAATTTCTTGTACCGCAGATGTTCCACGGTATGATCATCAACACGCTTGTGCCGCCAGTAGTTTAACCCTCCTTCCAGGGTCTGGATTTGTTGATGAGATACTTCGTAGGAACCGAACTAGGAATTGCAAACACGATCCAGCGTTATTTTGACTGGTCGTCAAATTCTCTGTGGTTCGAAGAGATTCCGAATGCTCGCGACCCCCAAAAAACCCTTGTTGTATTGGGTGGCAAGGATGTAATTCTGAACGCGGAGGTGAGTTGTTCGTCGCTT
>JBBPJY010000258.1:6960-23070 GCA_038088975.1 Xerocomus cyaneibrunnescens
GTCTCTTCCAAGGTCTGTCTGAGACAAGTTATTGGCTCGCCTGAGTTGGCCACTGGTCCGTCTGCCCATGTCAGAGTACGATGCTCAGTTTCGAGGCTATAGCCTTGGTGATGGGCTGTTTGCCGAACAACAACTGCCGCAAGGTTTTGGTAAACCCGATTGCGCGTACTCTTGCTCGGGTTACCTGTTTTGTGCGTACTTCGTCAAAGTGTTGACAGGCGCACGTGCCACAGCGAAGCGCTCTGCACCACCATCTTACGGGACCCTCATTGGCCAGGAAACTTTTTCTTTCCCTCCGTCGACCCATTCATTTTCACCTTTCAACCCGCACTTTACTTTAAGACCACAGCAAGCACGACATGGCTGACAGCAAGGACGATCTCACGCCGACAGCTGACGCCACAGTTACTCTCGATGAGGAAGCACCTGGCCCACCCGTCTCCGTTCCAGAAGAGCCTGCTGAAGCTGGGGAAGGCGGAAAGCTCAAGATGATTGTGCAACTTGTCAAAAAATGCCTCGGTGTGAAAGACATCGCTGCGATGTGGGTGCTGCGCTACCATCACTGGCTCAGCCACAGGATCACTGACCCGCTGTTGCGTGTAGGCGCTTGTCACTTCCAGCTTCCCTGCTCGAACCACTGCCAAACCTGGAGTATTGGCATTATCTTGACCGACCTGATCTGTTCGCTGCGTACGTCGTGCTCGGTGTGGCGTGCTATTCGCCTCATCTGACTTGCGTCGTAGTATCAACGATTCAGATGATGCCTTTGAGCGTATGCTTGCTGCAGTGCGGTTTACGTTTACCAAGGATCTGAAGTTTATTGTACGTATTTACTGTTACCCGATCTCACCTATATGTGCTTTGACACTCGCACGTGCAGCACGGTAAAGTGTGCAAGCCATACAACTCAGTGCTCGGAGAGCACTTCCGCGCACACTGGGACGTCCCTCCTGTGCGATACTCATCTGATCCGAGGCATCCCCCGATACTCGGGACACATGCGTCCCAAACACCGTCTCCGCAGTCATCGACCACTGCACTGCCATCGGAGACCTTGAGTATCAGGAGTGGGCGAAGCGGACGTAGCTCCAAGAGCGCTAGAAGCGGTCTCAGTCTCCTTTCCAAGACCAAAGCTAGCCCCTCAACTGCTCCTACTTCGCCTCAGCAGGTCTCCGATGCTGACCTTACCGGACACATGTCTAACCTCTCCCTCGGCACGGGCGGATCAGACAATGACCTCCGTGTGGCATATATTACCGAACAAGTCTCGCACCATCCACCTGTATCCGCCTACTACGCCACCTGTCCCGCTCGTTCTATTGAGATGCGAGGAATTGACCAGATCTCAGCAAAGGTCTCGGGTACAACGCTACGCGTCATACCAGGATCGTATAACAAGGGGATTTATATCACCATCGACGGCGGTCCTGGAGAAGGCGAGCAATACCACATCACGCACCCCGTTGCGAGCGTCAACGGGATTTTGAGGGGGAGCTTCTACATCACGGTCGCGGAGTCGACAATTATCACATGTACTGGCGGAAAGGGGAAAGAAAGCTACCGTGCTGTGATAGAGTACAAAGAGGAGGTACGTTGATCGCCTGATCGGTGCACACGTTTTTAATTTAGTCGTGGTTGACAAACTCAGTCATGGCTTGGACGTGCCCATTTCCTTGTCGAAGGTGTTATCCACACGTATGACGAAGACTCGGCGGAACACGAGGAATGGACGAAGGTCAAGCACGTTCCTCAATCTCGCGTCGTTGCTGTCTTCGATGGTTGTTGGCGAAACCGTATCCGCTGGCGACGCAATCCCTCGGGCTCCAGCGTGTCTGTGTCGTCGACGGCGGAGTTCCACACGCTGTTAGACCTCGAGAGTATACAGGTCGTCCCAAAGGTTGTGCGTCCTCTCGAAGAGCAGCTCCCCAAGGAAAGCCGAAAGTTGTGGGAGAACGTCACTGCCAAGCTCCTCAGCAAGGAGTATGGGGATGCAACTAAACACAAGCTTGTGCTTGAGCAGAAACAGCGTGACGAGGCAAGTGAGCGGAAACGAAAGGGCGAGGAGTAAGTAGATGACCGCTTAGCCTGGGTGTCGGAGCGCAGCTTGACATGATATCGTTTTCAGGTTTATACCCGCATACTTTGAGAAGGATATCAGTTCTGGCATACCCGCGCTCACGGATGAAGGTCGCAAAGCTGTAGAAGAAGAACTTCGGGAATGCGCTTCGGACACGATATAGAGCGCTTGTACTAACGCAAGCGCAGTTCATGACCCATGATGACCTTTCGTTCTGGCTCCATGACTTTTTTTCTTGTAAGGTTTACAATCCTGTGCTCGCCTGGATGCTCGGAGCCTTGCTGCTGCTGGATCTAATGTCGTTTACACGTTTTTCGGTGATATCCCTACATTATCTGCAGATCACTAAATCGATGCTTTTCTCGAGACAAAGCCGGTCCGACCTTGAACAAACAAATTATAATTTCCACTTTTTTGTCCTCGTTAAGTCAACCATCGTAAAGTCTTGGGAATAAATCCCTGGTTATTACATCACTAGAAGCATATATGGACCTGATGACTATGTGGATGTCGTTTGTGGTGGTATGCCCGCGGCGACGGAAAAAAGAAAGGAACAAATTTACTGTACAATGAGTCTGAATGAGCTGGCCTGGGAATATGGTCACCCTAAGCAGACTGGTATGACGATAGTTGGTCTGATCATATGGGGATACACGTTGCTCTCAACCGACACATCGGAATTCAATATCACAGACAGGCCATCAAGACGCCTTAGAATCCATCCCGAGCGATCCGATATCAAAAATCGATAAGTTTTTTATTTCGGGATTCCGACTACGCCGGCTCTCCTGACGATCGGTCATTTGACCCTTATGCCTCCTGCAGAGCCTGTCAGACCTCATCGTCTTGAGGTTTATAGGCACCGTTGACGGAATCGAAATCGTGGCAAAAACCCCGGAACTATAATTCAAACGTGTCACTGCACAAGGGATCCATATCATTCATTTAAACGATGCCCCGTTTTTATTTAATCCATTTATGTCGCTTTGGGGTGGAGTGCCCCATGCAGGACAACACAACTTTAGGTACAGTGAAGACCCTGCCGAACGATCTCCACTGTGCCGCTGTGATTATATACGGTGGTTTACACGTCGGGATGGAGGGTCCTTGGCACAGGTTTGCATCCTGGCCGATAACGGTGTGCGCAGCGGTGCCAGGTGACTTGCCATATCCCCGCCACCGATAGCTCCGAATGCACGTGACTCTCCTTTGCTCCTTCTGTCGTTTGAGTTCAGACATGATGCATGACAACGAAGCAAAAGAAAAGACGATCTGTCGGTGGGCCGGGAAGACCTGTGTGTACACGTAGGCGCATCCTTTTCGCAGAAATTTGAAATATCAAAACCCAAGAGTTTCGTCCTCCAAGATCAGGGATCGGTCGTACCTAACTGATCCCCCTCGCCTCCCCTTTTCCCCTGGCTTTTCATCGGAACCCCGAACCCAGTCAGACGAGGCTGTGTACGTCGGCCGGACCTCCAACCTTGCATCGCTTTTCCAGTTCAAGGTTACGCCCTGTTGCGCTAGGGCCAAGGACCAGGAGAAGGATGTGTCAATATCTAAAACAAGTCGGCGCCGCGCGCGTGATCACTCCAAAACAACTGGTTTGCCGGATACGGATGAGTCAGGGGCCATTTTCCCGTGGAAGAGTACGGGCCAAACAGGGATCCATGTCGTCTGTTGTCATGGACATGTCAGAATTCCTTATGGCAATACACTGCGTCTAGAGTGAATAATGTTTGGGCCAAAAATGAGGAACGGCACCTCGGCACGCCTTTGAGGGAGAGGTGGAGGAAGTATCAATCATTGATCGAGTTAAGGGATCGATACGCCTCCCAGTAAGCTTTAGCTACATGTGTTTAGTGAAGCTAAATAAAATGAAAAAAATCATGGCTCAACTGAGGGTCGAACTCAGGACCTTCTGTGTGTAAGACAGAAATCATAACCACTAGACCATTGAACCAGGCGATAAATCGCCCTCATAATCGAAGCATGTCGTGTAACTTTGGTTGGCATGAGACCTGTAGATAAGCGAAAGCGTGGGATTATGTTTATATGCGATTCTCGTCAAGAATGTGTTATCTCCCCTCAGTGTACGCAAGTAGACTTGGCTAGTCGCATAGAATCGCATCTTATCGTGCTCGTTGTACGGTACAAGTATCAGTGATTGTCAGTGTATCAGTCGAGTGTGTACACAAGCTGTTCCGGATTCTCGGAGATGGATTTTGTTAGGTCGTCATGCACGTGGGCAACGGACTCGCAAATGGCTATTGTTGTAAAACGAAGGCGTCCTGTCACCGTTGGCGTCCACTCTCTCCCAAGCTCCCACTCGGCCCAGTCTGCTTGTCGTCCAGACGGCCATCCCTGTGGCCTTTCCCCCTCGTCCAGTGTCTCTCTGAGCCTACAGGTCCTCAAGACGGACTGCTACGTCCTACTCGTCAAACGAGCACTCCAGTAAATTGCCGCATTCCTTCTTTTTTTCCCCTTCTTTGCGAAGCGCTAACAATCGTGTCCTTCACAGGGGACGACATGACGTTACAGCACGCATTGCTTCTGCTGGCCTGTGCATGTCTTTACTTTGCCACATTGATCGCAGCCACGGTGCCTGCCCATATCCACGAGGCACGTCAGGGACCCATATCCACCACACCTCTTTCCGCGGGCCCTGGCCCAGTGTCTGTACGGACATCCTCGTCGACGTCAACGTCGCCCAGGACCACGACGATGTCCCCGACGCCAAGCAGTGAGCCATCTTTCTCTTCATCTTCCAGTGTCTCACTCTTACGTCTGCCCTCGTCCAACGCTCCATCGTACTCATCGCCATCGTCTGGAACCCTAGTTTCACCTTCACCATCATCCGGAATCTCTTCAGCCACGCCTCAGCCTTCATCTTCTACAAGTAGCCTCAACTTTACCATTCAAAACATGACAACGTGCACTTCGGGCTTAATTTCGTGGAAGTACGACGGAAAAGAGGCTCCATTATTACTATCAATTACCAACATCGATGTGCCTCATAATGACGCCTCGACGGTCAATAGCACAATTCAGCAGCAGCTAGTGGATACCGACACCTCTGCGCCATCTTGGACATGGTTGTCTGTCAATCTTACGGAGGGTTGGTACGAGATACAGGGTCTCGTTGTCTCTTCGCCGATTGTTACCAACAACTCTGCGCCCTTCTTTATCTCGAACGGAACGGATGTTACCTGTTTGTCGCGTACAACGGCATCCCCTAGTGCCAGCGCTTTCCCGGCCTCTGCAGCGTCAAAGTCAAATGTGGCCGGTATTGTGGGGGGTGTCATTGGAGGTGTTGTCGGTGTCACTTTGGCTATCATCGCAGGGGTATGCTTGTGGTTACGGAGACGAAGAAGGCCGTTCATTGTACGAGGTGGGCGCAAGGATGGAGCATGGGGATCCCTCAAATCCACTAGCTCTAGCATTCACCCGGCGGTCAATGGGGCTCAACTCACCAATAATCATTTCCATGCCCATTCATTACATTCCCATTCAGAGTCGACGGGAGCCATACTCCAAGACGTTGCTGGCGGGAAGGCGTCTGCAACGACAACCCCTGGCGGTTCTGACGAGGACGTCATTGCCGTGAGTGAGGAAAAGCTTATTTCCCCTGCGCCTTCTTCCGCAATGAGCCCCTTTGATGTCCTGAACACACCCGTTCATTACGACCGTCGTGCCTCGACGTACTCCATACAAACCCCCACCACTGTCGCAAGCGATGCCCTTCGATCTCGTGTCCCCTCCGTACGCACATCGAATCAAAGCCTCGAGCAACAAGCACAACGGATCCGATCTTCGATGGAATCCTCCATTCGACGTCGTAGCGAGCGTCTCTCGATGCCCACCTTACCTTCCCCGAGCATTTCCCGGATTCCTCACTCGTCCATGCAGACGCAACCCACAGAAGAGTACCCTCTCACACCCATGACTCCCACACCCGTCAACCGTTCTATTTCAGCTGGCGCCGTCTCCGTGACTGCACGGCGTACATCCAGAAAACCCGTCCCGCACTACGATTCCTCGATCCTTCTCGAAGACAAGAACACAGACTCGGTATCTACCCTCACGGGGGGTGCCGAGTCTTCGCAGTCACACGGAACGGGGCTAGGAACGGGTGGACACGGGACGGCATCAGGTTTGCTGCACAAGGCGAGCTTTGGGGACGGACGTCCTATGCATTATCTGATCCCAGATTTGCCTCCACCACAACAAGATTGAGAACTGGGCTATGCTCCCTTTCGCATTCTCGTCTTCGTTTGCTCGTCCCCCTTTTTTTCTTTACTATTTAGTTCTCCCCTTTCGTTCTCGGCTCCGCTTGATGCGCCTCTTCCTGATTGGGATGGGACGCAGGATTGGGTCATTCTCCGTGTTGTGCACTATCTACAGCTCACACTCCATCATGACGTTGCATGCAGATCCGGAAGTTTAAGAGGGTCCACGTCGGAACAATCCCCTGTTCTGGACTACACGCAGCACGATGATACGCACCCAAACTACGCGTTGACCCACTGATCCTGGTCGTGCATGGACATAGACATGGTACACTTACTTTACCACTTGATGTAGCTTATCAACCTCCCCCGTTCCTCACTTGTTCGGTATTTTTTTTGCAAAATCTAGGTAAAGAGGCTCCACATTTTTATGCTGCATTTGTTTCGTGGTGTACGAGGCTTTTCACTTCGAGTTGGTCAGTTGCGCCCGCTGGGGATAATGCTGTATATGTTCGTGCCTACGACAGCTCATGCGTCTATAACTTTACATTCGACCATCGAAACACATTCGATGATTGCGCCGTCCCACAGCTCGGGCTTTCCATAGTTGTTATCGCCCGACCTATCTACCCTCGTTCCACCTTTTCAAATTCCTTGTAGAGGTCGTCTCGTCGCCCGAGATCCCCTCTTTTGCTCCTCTTGCTTCGCTGTACCGCAGTACCTCGAGATAGGGACCTTGCGGAAACGTAAAGGAAGCCACCGGGTCGATAAATTTAAACGTGGCTTCGAACCCGCGAACGGACGCATTGCATCGCCTCCGAAACGAAAAGAAGCGCAGTGGGCGTGGACAGCAAAGCGCACGATCCTCGCCCGGGCGACGTCTGACTCGCTCGTCCAACTCTCCCTGTCATCGTCTACAGGGTACGACCACGCCATCGACGTGCACAGCCGCCTCATCGCTCTTGCAGACGATCATGATCGCCACGGCTTACGGTGCTGGCAGTCGGATAGGGGCCTCTGGGCGGCGAGGCGCAACGCGACTGCGCAGAGCGCCACCACCCCCCAAACGCGACGCGCGAACACTGAGGGCGCGTCCAACGACCCTCTTTTTCGTTTCACGTGTAAACAGCCCGGACAGACGAAAAGGAGATCGCCGCCCACGATCGACGCCGACAAAACGTACGACGGTTCACATTTCGAAATTGCACAGCAGCCCTATCGAACGGGAAAAATCAAAACGTGAACCTGTCCGCCGGATCGTCTGTGATGACAGCACGCGACGCCACCGGGGGAGGAGGGGGCGCAGGTGTTTTGACGCCGGGGTGTGTTTCGGGGTGCGACGACGCGTGCACGATTCCGCGGCGACGGTGCGACAGGGTTGACGGAGATGTCCGTCGGTGGACACCCCTCGCACACCGACGCCATGTTGTGGGTTTCGGTTATATTTTTCTCGGTGTTCGGCGTTGGCATTTCGAAATTAGGGCAAGACCCATGCGCGGTTCGTCCGCGGAATACGTCGTGTTTTCTTCCGCTCGAGTCCCGGTGCGTCGGGGGCATTCAACACTTTGGGATCGACGGCGCCATTGAGGTGGCTCGGTGTGCTTGACACACCGTGGCTGGGATCATTCGCGAACCGTGCCTGGTACGGATGTGTTCGTTTTCTAGAAAACCATTTTTGGGAAAGTCTCACTATAGTACAGGCTGAACTGAAAGGTACGGTGGCTGACTGTCCGTACTCAGCATTAACACCTCTCAATTGTCTTTCGATCTTCGTGCCCAAGCAATCACACGGTATTACAGGTACCGTTGAACGATAAGCAAATACTTGCGACCGGACTGGTGTACGTATACCTTCCGACGTAGAGGTGGGAAAACATGAACAAATCAATGTCGACACTACACGCCCCTTGTGTGCAATGCCTCGTAGTCGACCGGACCTTGAAGAATTGCGTGTACATAGTTCTGAGTACGCTAGTTGAATCCTACCATATGCGCCAAGTACCGAAGCGAAGAGACGCGAGTGCCATGGAGAACCAGAACATACTTCATATCCGAGGGATATCAAAGATCCGTTTCTCTGCCAGTGCCAGTCATGTCTCCCATTCCGCATCCCCATATGACATGTGTGTGTACGACTACGCGATCGCCTTGAAACTTTGGCAACCAATTCAAAATCACGCAGGGTGTCTCGTCGGGGACTGCACCGCTACAAGCCGACGGAGATGGCCGGTGTTCGCGCTGCGCGTACGCTGAGAACGATTCCCTGACAGACCAGGCGAGTATCGGTGTGTTCCGATGGTCCGCCTGTCACCTCCTTCCCCCGACTCTTTCGAATTGACACAGAAGGGGATCTGAAAATAAAAGAAGGCGAGTGAGAATGTCCATATGGTAACCTACACGGAGATGTGACGAGGGGTCGATACAAGAGAGATGACACACGGTCCTATTGATCCTGATCCTACGGTGCGTAGAAGGGAGAGATTGGAGTCAAGAGAAGTAGCACGGCCGAACACGATAAGAAGCGGTGCAATCGTCGGCAAGTCGCGAGTTATTCTCACGACCATCCATCGGGATTTCGGCGGCGCAGGGGTAAAGGTATCCATGGAGCGTGCGCTTTCGAATTGGTGCTACCACGCTTGCTCGCATGTGGATTCGTCAAGCCGACTTTGCGTATCTTTGCCAGTCTGTGGGGCACAACTGGACATGAGAAGGATGGCTCGGATGTTATAGATAAGCCGCTTCATCACCTCCAGAGACCAGCCCAGGCGACAAGCGCCGCGATAGCGGAGGAAGCAATTGACATTGCGGCGAACGCGTAAGGCATATCCTCCATGTGGCTTTGTAACTTTACAAATTTGATATAGAATGGGTTGATTAGCCCGAGACAGAAAAGGTAAGTGGCAGATGGCGTTCACATACGTTCATTCCGAACAGTCCAGCAACGAGAGCTCCCGATCCAAGGCCCATGGTTCCGATAGAGACCTAATATACCCTAAATGCATTAAATTCGGTTTCACTGAGAAAAAAAGACGAACTTTAAGGTCCAAAGCTAGTAGTGCGTTGCGATTTGAGTCTAAAATGAGTTCAACGATTTCTTGGGTAGATTGGACGTTGGCCTTTGTGATGTCAGTCAGTTCAGAGGCTCTTAGCTAGTTTTGCGAGGTCTGACGCACCTCGATATTTTCGGCCTCGTTGACGATTTCCTCGACCTGCTTGGAAAAGAATTCTAGTAATACCTCCAGCTCGTCATGCTCGTGCATGCCACGAGAAAAACCGTTCTTCTTATCCGTAAGATACATTGCATTCAGGTCCTCATCTATACGTAATGTTAGGGACTTGCCACGAGTGATGATCAAGACCAACCCTGTTCGAGAACCTCTTCTAGAGCTTCCTGAACCTGCACACGAAAATGAAGGTGGGATAGGAGATACCAACGATGAGTCATACCAAAGTGGCACGATTTTTGAAAGTAGCGAGGCGTCTTGAGTAATGAAGGAGTCGTTTGAATTTGTCGTGGTTAATATCGTCCTCGAGCTCAGCCAAGAGACCTCCGACGAGGTTTCGAATGAAGACCATTTCGGCCTCGAGTGCGCTTAGAACGGAGAGAAGGATGGACTCTATCGCTCTGATGGATATTAAAGCGGATTGGACAACATTATAGGTTAGCATGTTATTAACGAACCTGAATTCGTATGGAGCACCGCTGCCACGAGCCTTGAGATTGTGCTGTCGAGAAGTCAGACTGCTAAAGGGATCGATCGCCGCACTGATACCGTACCTCGAGGTGATATAGAAATACGGAATGAAGCCTCGAGTCATCTGATCCATAAGTATCGAAGAGCACGACGGTATCAGCCTTGACGAGCGCTCTTATATGTAATATATTGATCTGCCGAGGGTGAGCAAGTGTCCAGTTAAATCAAAGGCAGAAGAAGCGGACCAGAATGGCTTCTTTACGGATGAGAATCGTAGGGACCAAGTTTGGTATACGGGAATCAATTTTGCGCAGGTCACGGGGCTTGACGGTAAAACGTCAGCGGCAATGGAGCACGACGTCCCTGAGAGAATGGCATCCTGACAGACTTACGTTCAAACGGTGTTCATTGCATAAATCCGATCTCTTGAACTGTCCGGAAATACTCTTGACCGCACCTGGGGTGACGCGATTACGTCGTGAGCAACGACCTGGGGATGGTGGCGGATGAGAAAAACCCTAGACCTTGTTCGTCTATGATGGTACCTAGTAACGTATTACGAACGTTGGTGGGTGAGTCAAGGACGGGCGACGGTGGGTCACTCACAGCGAAGCATGAGATCCGAGGGAAGCCGGCTTTTCATGACTTTTTCGAGGATGGCTGCCTTGGCGTCCTCCTCGCTCGAGGAGGGAGAGGGTCGGGGTGCGAGACTGGGTCTGAGGAAGGCATTCCAGGCCAGTCTGCGGGCGAAGACGAGGGGGCGGGGAGAGATGGACATCACATTGCGGATGGACGTCTGCATCCACGAAATTGGCACGGAAAGAAGGACGAAAAATAATTTGACCGAAAGGAGGTACGGTTACCATATGTGAATTATTGAAACGGTGGGGGTTACCCCGGTCCAAACCTGGCACGGATATGTTTCTCCCCCGCAGCGAGGACGGCATCGACGGGTCGTTTTTTTTTCTGTGGAATCGGACAAATCCGATCTCGGCTACGACGAACGGGATCAGATGGAGATCACCTTGACTGGATTTTGCTTCCGTTCGTGAACGAATTACATCTACCAACGCTTTATCTTGCCATGCCTTGCGCCTGACATCCCCGCACACACCTCCCCCTCCTCCTCCCTCCCCTCCACATGTCCTCAGAGACCAGACGACTCCTCGAAGCCGCCATGGCCCTCTCGCAGCTCCTCAGCATGCACGCCATCCCGCATGCCTTCCACGGGAGCATACTCACCGCTGTCATGTCCGACAGCCCCCGCTGCGACGTCCGTCTCCCCCTCTCTGCCGCTCCGTCCTCCTCATCCCCCTCCACAGGAAATTTACTGCATCGTCGAGGGTGGTCCCACCCACCCTTTCCGCCGCGTCCGCCAAGCGGTCGCAAACAGCGAGTATTTCACGACAACCCACTCACCGTGGAGTAACCGGTACAGGCGCTTCTTTTGACACCACTCCTACCCCTGGTAACACTCGTCTGCACAGCTTGCATGCCACCTATCGTCGTCTGATACCTGCCATCGAGGTGCGCTCGTCCCTGTTTGTGGCACGCTCGCCATGCTCACCTATCCTTGTATGTATTCAAAGATCGAAATCTTGCCTGCCGGGGAGCATGGTCCTCGACGGCTTGACACCTCCACGACAATGAAGGTCAAAGGAATTCCCTTTTTGACCCTCTCAGAGTTTGTCAGAGACAAACTCAAAGCTTGGGCAGTGCAAGTACCCACACCTTCGTTCCCGCGTGCATTTGGCTAACAAGTACACAGACGCGGCTCGGATCGCGACGCAAACGATATCGTGTATACCATCTGCAGATATTGGAATCGACTCGACATCAATCGTGTCCCCGAACACGACATGAACCAATTCGTCTCCGCTTATCGAACTGCGGCGCTCTCATGGGCCGCCCTCAAACGAAAATATGGCATGTGACTGCCTGGGTCTCTACTGCGAACTGAGGGTTTGGAAAAACCCCAGAGGGTTGTGTGGGCAAACGTGACAGAGTCACCGAGGTTGGCCGTGTCCCTATCTGATTTGATACCCATTCAAGGACACGACCGATGGGGCTATCGGACATTTTTACGAATTGTAAGCAATGCTGTACTCTTACACATCTTTGGCAATCTACGTGTTTCCGCTCATTGGGTGGACGTTGTCTATAACACTATTTAATTGCCATGTCGCTGGAACGCTGGCACCAGGCACCGCGTTTGAAGGGCGTGCGTCAAAAAGCACCCATGACTCGGACCCTATCATCAAATGGGGCACCTGTGACAGGGTGTGTCGACATGCAGAATTGAGTTTGCGCTCTCGTACTCCCGAGATACATATCCTATTCCCATTTCCAGTCTACACGTCTCCTTCACCGGCGTACGTCCTGCCCACGTATGGCAGTCCGGTGCGAGTACCGCGGACGGCTGTCGAATTGTTGGACGGACTCGATCGGTGGGGCCTGCGGGACGCTAGTGCAGGCAAACTAGTGCACGTCGTATCTCACCTCGATCGCGCTCACTCGCGGTTATCGTCCCATCGTGATCCATCGAAGAAGAGGTGGGAAATTATTCGATGGAGCGAGCGCTGCATGCTTAGATCCGATGCAGGGTCCACCATTAGAGTCCAGGACGGTAGAACACCGTGGGGCTGAAGGACAAGCAGTCTGTCGGCCGACTTGCTGGGGTTACATTAGATGGCGTGACCTACTGGTGGGAGGTGAGATCCCGGGATGTTCAAGGGACTGATTGCGCTGGGATGGCAGTGGTGATAGGGTGCATGACGAGGACGATCCAGCCATCAGACACGATCACCCAGGGTCTCGTTCCACACATGCCCAAAAACCCTCCTTATAGCATGAGTCCATCTCGAAACAGACATCCGATTACTCACTTGTCCACGGACCCTAGCAGACACGACCCATGGGCGTGATGTGTACTTAAAAGGAGGGAACGACGGGGGAAGACGGAGAGAGGAATGGAAAGGGTGGTGTCTTTGAGGGACATTCTCGAGCGCAACGAATCCCGTGGTGCATCCAGTGATGCCTTAAGGACGCCCGTGTCCGGGATCCTTCCTGACCACATGACCCCCAAGGTCCGATCGTTGCTCTGATTTTGGGGATCGTACAACGCAATTTGGGAGGTTTGCAGGGTCGTCTGGAGAGGGAGATGACGCGGTGGTGAGTGGAGTAATGTGACCGGTCATTTGACGCCAATTGGTGTATTTGTGCCATGGTACATATCCGTGGACAGGTACGGAGGATCCCGGAGCCAACCGGGCCGTCGGCGTCGGCGTGGCGTGGCGAATGGAGGAAAAAGAGTTGGCCTCGTTGTACGAGTGAGTTTATCTCTCTGACCGGATCTTTGATTGCTTACCTTTCGTCTCAACCTTGTAGTCGACTCGGAGAGAAATAAAATAGCCGTACGCCGCATCGTGCGATTTTCAATGCTCATGTGCAGTAATGGTCTCTAGTGTGCATGGAATGAGCCCTGGACATGCGCATCATGGTAAAACAAGGAGGGCACTACGGCGTGTGTGCCGCTTGCAATGATACGACACATACTTAATATGACACAAACTTGGCTTAGCACCGCTGGAATGCCCATCGGACGTGATGACCGAGATCAAGGGAAGGATTGAGTCGGACTCAAGGAGGTCTCGCGGACGCAGTGTGGATTCTTTTGTTCGGTCAACAAGTTCTCATCCGGATGTATTCCTTGCCCGTGCTCCGAGTCGCGCGCAGCAGTGCATGTCACAAACCCTAGGAAAAGAAAACTAGGTGAAGCTGAGGGCTCGAAATGCATGGGAGTCATCTACAATTCGGCCCGCAGTGCTCATAAGCTGGACCACAGAGACAAATGCGAACGAGCCTTCCGCGAGCTTGAACGCAGGAATTCTGTGACGCGGTGTCAAAATGGGTGCACTTGTCGCGGTTACTTACCATCGGACATCAATATATCACCGGGGTCATCCGTTGTCGGATGCCAGGTAGGGTCCTACTGGTACGAGACAACCCCTCTTTTCGAGGCAAGGGCAAAATTGTAGAAATACTTGGCTTGCCTTACATGCAGATTCTTTTTTGCAGGACGCCTCGAGGTAGCGCATTTTGAAGGATCCACTCGCAACTCCGTCGGTGACGGTCGGAAAACGGCTTGAGATGTCGACTGCACCGCAGGATTGTGATTGTGATTGCCCTTACCCTGGGCATGACGGTTACCAGAACTAATTGAACAGCCATGGGCGAGGTTGGTGGCATTACGAAACGCGTTTGTGGCTGGAAAGTACACGCGGAGTGTAGACTATGCCTCAGGTCAGTGACACCGGAGCCCCAAGACCCATAATCTGGTCGCCTCGGACTCTTCGCAACGTTCGGGGTTCGGGTTCCAATACCAACCTCACTTTCGGACCAATGCAAGTTACATCTTGTGAAAGTTGCGCAGAGAATTACATCAGAGAACCCGAGGTAGGTCTTGCTAGCGTGGAGAGGACGTTGATGCACCGCATCAGGGTCAGTATTCTTGGTTTAGTACATTCGCCGGGCTGAAAGATACTGTTTATTTGCCGTGTTGAACAAGCAGGCGCAGTTGCAATTCCTTGACCCCCGATTGGTATTTTTACCCCGTCATTTGACAGCCTGAGATAGTTGTCACGTGCCAACTTTGCCGCATTGTAACCGCATGCTGGGCTAGTTCAGCTTCCGACAAACCTGTACACCTACCATCACATCTCTCATCGCACTCGTCGTATATCCTCTGCATTCACCTCTAACACCATGAATACCGAGAATCAGCATGCCACCGTGTATGTATACCGATCAGCTTCTGGATTTCGTTCGGAATGTACTCACCATGGTTCTAGGACGAAAACGATCACTATCAAAGGTGAGTTTGCAGCGCTACAAGTCTTCCTGTGACTGGCAGCTTACCCTTCGTTCAGATATCGAACTTCGCACTCAATCACGCCGCAGGCTCCCGATTGCGAGGCAATACTATGTCCAGTTTTCTATAGGCGACACTTCGTGGTCGACGAGAACCTCGAAGGAAGCAAACAATTACACCTCTTTGGATAATACTTTCTATTTGTGTGTACATGTCCCCTCTTTTGTGTCATAGAACTGAATCGGAACATTATCAGTGATGTGGACGATCGTTCCGTCCTCCTCGTAAATATTTACCAGAAGCACCACTTTGGAGAGAACAAAATAGTCGGAAGCCTCACGAATACTATCGGCGAGATTTTGGAGAAATTGAAGGATGGAGGTACGGTGACATCGTGTATGGCATATTCGACTGACGCGAAGTCTGCGACCAAAGTGTTCGAAGACACCCTTCCCAAGGATACTTCCAACAGATCCGATCATGCGGGGATGACGATCAAGTTTGCGCTCACTGTAGAGTCACGTACGGTCGTTGATGCAGACGATCGTCAAGCGGCAGACGCCGTCACAAAGGCCACTGAAGCATTAGACCCACTTGGATCCATCCCCGCCACCGTCGGACACCTAGGTTCAGTCACCGGGGCTGGCACAGCGGTCGCGGCGAAAATACAGACATTCGAATCTACTTGGGGTGTTCTGTTGAAGAGGATGAAACTCTTTAACGAGGTAGTGGCCGGTATCGCGCAGGTATTTTCGTGCTCCGTGTCTCGAGTGCCTCAAAGTCTTAGTGTTACACAGATTCACCCTTATACGTCGCTGGCTTGGTCAGTCATATCGGCCGCGAACCAGGTTTGTCTTGCTCGATGTTCGCATCATCTCGGATCTCTGGTGATACTCCATACAGGTTCTCGTAAACCAGAAAGATCGGGACGATAAGATCATCCAGTTAGCGGGCACGATGAGCGATGTGTTCACGTTCGTGCATGACGCCGACCCCTTGAAGGCGATCGAGAGGCACATGAAGGGTATTACGCTTCTGATCCAGCAGGTGACGGAGTGTGGGTACTTCATTGCTGAATATGCGAAACAAAAGAACTTTTGTCAGTCACTCCTGAGTCTACAACGGCAACCACTGATCTCATTCTAGGGATTCGAACTGCAAAATACACGATCTCTGATATCAATAAGAGGATCACTGGTTACGAGGATAAGCTCCATCAGCTCAAGACTGCATTCTTGGAGG
>JBBPJY010000260.1:0-10036 GCA_038088975.1 Xerocomus cyaneibrunnescens
TGAAATTTATCTTAACTGAGCAAACCACTTATATTATCTTTGTTCTGAAATTGGGACAATTTCCTTACCAGATCTCTCATGCTACTGGTTTAAACCACTCTACCATTGGTATACTTCACTTCAAACATCTTTTCAGCACACACAAGGCATTTGGTGGATGTTCATTCCCTATAACACCCACTAATGTATGTTATGCTGTTTATTTTATTGGGACTGGAATGGCTGAAAATGCCACTTGGGTGGCCAAAATTGTTCAGAATATCAAGAACAAACCAATTTCTGCCTATACCATTCAATACCATCTCAAAAAGGCTGGCATGAAAGTTGTGGTGAAGAAGAAACATCCTCTTCTGCTTGAGTGGTTTAAGCAAGCAAGGTTGGACTTTGCATTGAGCCATCAACATTGGACTATGAAGGATTAAAACCATGTCATAAGATCAAATGAGACCAAAATCAATCACATTGGGTCAAATCATAGGAAGTGGGTGTGGAGAAAGGCAGGAAAGGGCATAAGTAATAGGCTTATAGAATGAACTGTAAAGTTTGGAGGAGGATTCTTGATAATGTGGGGCTGCATTACATGAAAAGGAGCTGGGATGGCATGCAAGATTGATGATAAGATGAATACCAATATTTATGTAGAGATTTTGGAGGATTAACTCCTTCAAACCCTGGAGTATGATAGTGGCTCTCCAGGGGACATTACCTCCCAGCAGGGTAATGAGTGCAAGCACATCAGCAAAAAGGCTAAGGGTATGTTGGAAAGGTGTTTGAAGTGAAGTATACCAATGGTAGAGTGGTTTAAACCAGTAGCATGAGAGATCTGGTAAGGAAATTGTCCCAATTTCAGAACAAAGATAATATAAGTGGTTTGCTCAGTTAAGATAAATTTCATGGTGATGATCATGGGAAAAGTGATGATGTTTTGGTTTGTTTATACTATTTTAGTATTAATATACATGATATGACCAAATTCTTACATAAGCAATGACCACAATGTATGATTTACATACTTCATCAGGTCAGCAACAAAACTGTTGCAATGAATAGCCCTCATTGATTGTGCCATATGTCCTTATAGGGTGGAAATTACCTAAGCAATGTATATATTTTTAGAAAGCCCTTTATTAGGGCTTTCTAATGTTCTCTGGGTCTAGGAGTCTAGCATCAATGGTTCTCCAGGTATTGACTGAACAATCAAAAAGTTACAAACATTGCAATAGTTTTGTTGCTCACTGTAATAACCAGAGGTGAAGTAGAGGCACATGTTGAGTGCTTTACCTAAGGATTTGAAGAAATGAGATACAAACTTGGAGCCTGAGTTGGAGGTGACATGGGAGGAAACTCCATGCTTGGAGAAGACATTGATTAGGAATAGCTGGGTGAGGTTAGCAAAGGAAATGGTATCATGAGTCAGAATGAAGATGGCTTGTTTTGACAACCTGTCAATTACCACTAGGATGGCCATGAAGCCTTCTGAGGCCAGAAGATGCTTTATGATATCCATGGAGATGGAGTTCTGTGGCTTCTCTAGTATAGGAAGTTGTTTGATGAGGTCATATGGATGATGCCTAGGGACTTTAGCATGAGCACAGGTTGTACAAGAACTAACATAATCTTTGACAAAGGTCTGGATGCCTGGCCAGGTATACTCTCAATGGATCAGTTCTAGAGTATGGTTCTGACCAAAGTGGCCTGTGGTAGGGTGATCATGGAAGATCCAGAGAATCCAGAGTTGGAGATCACCCTGTTCTGGGATGTAGATATGGCTATCATGGAGGAGGAAACCTTCTAAGGAGATGGTTCAGTGATGGTCATTGGTAGGTAGAGCAGAAAGAAAAGGAGATGTAATAAGATCATTGGGAAGAGAGGAGAGGATGTTGGAACAGAGTTGCCTAATGTTGAGGAGAAGTGAGGCCTGGAGGCCTGGAGCTGTGAAATAAGTAGCTTGAATGAATGTAGTGAGTTAGTCCTGTGTAAAAATGGGTCTGTAATTGTCAGGGTTGACATGAATGTAGTCCTTGTCCTCCTCTTTATGATAGACATCCCAATGTCTAGTCAGTGCATTGGGTTTTGCTCCAAGCTTGCCCATGTAATACTGTATCACTAGGTTGAATTGGCAAAGGTATTCTGACCAGTGGGGTTGCTGGTGGGTGAGAATTTTGGTAGAGGTGAAGTATTCAAGGTTCTTGTGGTCCATAAAAATGGAGATCAGAGTTCTGGCACCTTCAAGGTAGTGTCACCACTGGTGAAATGCTTTGAAAATTGCTAGGAGTTCTTTATCATGAGTATTATAATTCAGTTCCACATTACAGAGAGAACAGGAATAGAATGCAACAGGGTGTAAGTCATCATCTGGAGTAGAAATGGAAGGGATTCCTGTGATAGCATAATCAGAAGCATCAGTTTCCACAATCATCAGAGTATCTGGAATCCAGTGGACCAGCACCAAAGCAGATATGAAGGTGGTCTCAAGGACCTGGAAGGCCTTTCAGCAGTCCTTGGAGAATTTCCAGTGGATGCCTTTACAAGTGAGATGGGTTAGTGGAACAATAATATTAATTGTGGATGAAGTGATGATAGAAATTGGTGAAACTGAGGAAGGACTGAACATCCTTGACCTTCCTGGGCTTAGGCCAATCCACAATAGCCTTGATTTTATGCTTGGCCATAGTGAGACTGGAGAGTGAGGATACATCTGAGGTGCTTGATGGAGTTGGAGTGCCAATTGCACTTCTCTGGCTTCAGGTATAACCTATTAGCATGGAGATGTCAGCTTACATCCCAGATGTTAAACACTGAACAGACAAACTCTGAGAAACTCCAAAAGACCAGAGTTGTAAGTGGGTTGGATGGGACTTGGCTTCACCTTATATGGTGTGCCCTTGCAAGGGACCCAGTTGTTCCAAATTTATGGATGGAGGGTCAGAGATTGGGAGGTGGTCAGAGTAGTCACACAGCAACTGAGGTTGAGTGGAGAGAACATCAGGTTATGTTGATATTTAAACTGAGGAAATACATGACAGATTCTATGGAATTTATATATGGAGGGAGATCAGATGACTAAGTTCAGAGTCAGAAAGAAACTGTGTACTGGAATGTCAGAAGCTGAGTAATACCAGAGTGCAGCCTTAGAGCTGTGCTGATTGGTAATGGAGTTCTGAGTAATTGAGAATGGAACATAAGTAGATGAGTAACAAAGTTAAGTTGAGAAAGGAGTCATGGTAATTTACTAACATCAAAGTCTGAGTAAGGCAAGTAAGAGAAAAACAGGAAATCAGACCAGAGATCATAGTGGAGTTGGTCTGAAAGGACCAGAGGTGGACTTGTGAACCTGGGGTATGACACCAGACATGTATCCAGTGGAAAGTGAGGTCTTTGGAGTAAATCAAAATGTTGTCTAAGTAGACCAAAACAGAGACATCTAACATGTCAGTGAAAATACTATTGATGAACCTTTGAAAGGCCACTGGAGTGTTAGTAAGTCTGAAAGGCATAACCAACCATTCATATGATCTGTAGCATGTCCAAAACATAGTCTTCCATTCATCACCTTCCACAATGCAGACCAAGTGATACACATACCAGAGGTTGAGCTTGGTGTAGACCTTTGCTCTGCTTGGAGTGTCAAGGAGGTTAGTGGTACACAAAAGAGGATAATGGTTTTTTTTGATGATAGCATTGATGCCTTGGAAGTCAACACAGAGATGAAGGGATCCATCCTTCTTTTTGACAAAGAGCATTGGAGTGGTGTGAAAACTAATGTCTTTCTACATTTGAAATCCAGGTTTCTATGTCCTCCAATGTTTCCAGAGTAATCCTGAAGTCACTCACTGCTCTCACAGTCATCCCAATGCTAGTCTGCCACTCCCACAATCAATCTGCTGTATTCCAACCAATTTACCATGCTTTCTGATCTGCTTCCAGTCTGGAACAACTCCCTATACACACGGATTACATCCATGAGCCATTGGACTATTGGATATGTCAATCAGATCACATCCTAAAACCAATCTGATCATAGCACAGTGTTCCACGGTATGTGTTCAGTGCAGATTGACATACTTGGAGTCTGGCTGAGTGTCATAGGAATTGAATTACCTTATTTAGGGTCTGGACAATTAGGATTTAGTTGTTTGTTGTTATTTGGATGTTCTGGGCATGTTTACTCACTAGTTAGACATGTACCTGGAACATTACATCACCAATCTACCTTTTTACCATCATCATTGAGCATAAGTCTGCATCCATTTTCTGTCTGTCTAAGCCTTGTTCCACTGTCCTCACAATCTGCATTGTGTGTGAAAGCCCAGAAACCACATTAGCAAGCCTAGAACATTGTCCTTCCAGCCTGAAACCTGTTTAGAAGCTAGCCACACTGGTGGTATGCTCCTTGTCCACTCTTTTATCCCTTTTCTTTTTTTTTTGGCCATTCATGCATCCATAACTCTCTGGAATGAACCTATCACCATTTTCAAGATATTTAACTGTTTTACAGTGGCATGGAGCAAGCTAGAGACTTGGATGAAGCCAATGTTCAGGTGCTCATCAATGAAGTCATGGAGGGTTTGTTGTTTAGTGGGAGAGAGGGAGCAGAGCTTTTCAATTGGAGGAGAGGTGCCTTCCTCCAGTTTGATCTTGAGGTCAAATGGACAATGAGGTGCTAGAGTATCAGCCTTCCTTTTGCTAAAAACATCTATGAAATCATGGTACTCTGGAGGAACTCCAGAGAGATCTATGAGTTTCTTGGAGGTATTAGAAGCAGAGGTGGAGCATGCCTTAGCTTCCTCAGAGGTCTGGAGTTTCATGGCAAATTGGACTGAGCCTTTCATCTTGCATGCATGCACAAATGCAGCAGCATTGATAAAGAAGATGGAAGGGCATTGGAGTCCAGGAGCAGTAGGCAATTCCAGAGTGCACTCTGAAGTCAGAGGAGAGTTGAAAGAAGTCACAAGAGGAGTGAAAGGAGGCCCTAGAGGCATGGATGTTGATGTCAGGTTTGGCATTCCATCTGTAGGAGTCTGGAATGAGATGCTGCTCATGACCTAGTCAATCAATGGATTGTAGTGAATGAGCCAGCTATGTCCTAAAACCAACAAGCATGAGGAATCCAAGAAGGTGACAAAAAATGTCTTTGAGGTGGTCTTGCCTGACAGAAAGGAGATGGTAAGTTCCACAGAGGAGTTGATCAAGGAAGAAGAGGAGCCATTGAGGAGACAGAGTGAAACTGGAGGTACAGAGTTTGTAGGTATTTTGTATTTGTTAGCAAAAGAGGAGTCAATGAAACAGTAAGTAGAACTGGAGTCAACAAGAGCAGAAACAGAGAATAGAGAGAACTCAGAAATAGAGACAATAGGTCAAAAAGAGTTTGGATTAGAAAGAGTGGACACATTGAGACAAAACTCCTTGAGAGCACAGTCAGGTTCAACATAACTCCCAGCCCATATAGAGTCAGAGGGGTCACTCTCTATTTTTTCACCTCAGAGAAGGCAGAGCCAGAGGCTGTTGTTACCAGAGTAGCAACAGCAGAGTGGGCCTTCACAGCTCTAGAGGTAGATTTTGGACACTCTTTGGTGGAGTGAGTGGACTATCTGCAGAAGAAACACAGATTATTTTTATTTGGCATTGGTGATCCTCTGGGAGGAGTTTGCCATCCTTGCTGAGCTTAGAAGAAATAGACAGGTCATTAGGAGGCCCATAACCTTTGTTGGCTTTTCTGGAGAAACCAGAGTTTGGAGAATTGTTGCTATTACCTTTAGACTTGTTATTCTTGGGCTTAGCAGGCATTGATGGAGCAGAGATGTTCAAGGGTTTGGAGTTTCTGGAGTTGAAGCTGGTGTTCTTGGTAGCATGGGCAATCTCTTCCTTGCACTCCCAGTGTTGATGATTGATTTGCTGGGTGAGTGCTCAAAGATCATGGATGTTGTTGGGCTTACCCTGCTGCAACAACTCATCCTTGATTTGGTCCAGGAGGTTGTTGTAGAAACTCCAGCAGAGAGCACCAGGGCCTCAGCCTCAGACCTGGAATGCAAGGTAGTTTCATTCAACAATATACCTAGAAATTTATTGTGAGTCTCACATCTGTAGTTGCTTGAGTTGAGCTTCTGCATCAGCTACAGGGTCATGAGGCCTGAAATTGGATTGTAATTCAAATAGAAACATTTTCCAACTATCCATCCATAATGGACAACTCTCCAGAGGTTCATTTCTGAGGAGGTCCAGTTTAAAATACTCTAGGACTACCCTTTGAGATAAGATTGAGTGAATGTCACCTTAGTTCAGTCCATTTTGAAGGACTTTGGATTTGCTTGGAAGTTGAGTTCACATTAAACTATGAAGGGATGAAGTTTCTTAGGATTGAACCTGTTGAACAGATTGGGTTCTCAAACTTTGGTTTTCTGGGTTTCAGAGCTCTTCTTGCATCACAATGTCTGCCTGGTCATGTCCTAGATCACTCCAGCTAGCTGGGTGAACAGTTCAAATGCAAGCGAGATGTCATTCAGCTGCTTAAAGTCATCACAACCAAAAGGATCATTGTTGGGTCAGGATCTTGCTTGTCAGAGCTGGAGAATAAATCTTCATCATTTCTGGGAATTCCATGATGGAGGACCACTGGATCCATAGCCCTTGCACTCATTGTCATCCTCAGGTAGCTCCCTGAAGCAGGGCCTATCTGAAGACCCTGAGTGGTCTGGCAAGGGGGTCAATGGGGAGAGGGTGTTCCAACAAGGGCAGTATCCTGAGGTAGAGTTGCCAGTCCTGGCAGACAGGCTAACAAACTTGCCCAGAATTGTGCAGGAACTTCCAAAGATGTTCTGCAAGGCACTATTATGAAGGGTAAATGATCAGGAAGTCATAAGGACAAACCTACAGTGACTTCCAAAACTGTTCCAATGTTTGATATTAATCCGGAGTATGAAGTGCCCTGCCACCATATGTGGGAATTTCGCTTAGCGTTGGTGAGATGAAATATAGTATTGACTCTTGGCTACAAATTGATCTTTGTTTTATGTTATTTGGCTCAGGGATGGTGGAGATATGCCCATTTTAAAATGTAGACTCCATTGGAATGATTTTGTCACTTTTTATTACTAGACCATTATTAGTATTAGTATAGCCTCCTTTGACCATAAGCATGGCCTAAACAATCCTAGGCATGCTCTCAATCAATTTTTGACACTCTTCAACTGGTAGTTTCTTCCACTCCACCTAGATTCTCTTCTATAACTTCTTTATATTCTTTGGGGGGGTTTTATACTCAACTAGTTGTTTCTTGAGGTAACACCAAAGGTGTTCAATAGGGTTGAGGTCTGAGGACTGTGCAGGCCATATCATAGTCCTAAAATCTAGCTTTTCTAGCCACTCCTCAACCTTTTTGCGGGTATGCTTAGAGTTATTGTCATGCTGAAAAATGACATAAGGAGGATTAAGACCATAAAACTGCATGGTTTGCAGTGCTTTATCCTTCAAAATTTAAAGGTAGAGATCTCCATCTGTCCTACCATCTATCTTGACAGTGTAGCCAACTTCCACCCAAGTCATGCACTTTCAAAACATGAAAGAACCTTCATTATGCTGAAGGACTCCCTCTACTAGCCAATTACTAAGCCTCTTAGCTGGCCTTTTCCACATCCACTGCCTTTCATTTGACCCTAAGCAATTGATTTTGGTTTCATCAGACCAAATAACCCTCTTCCAATCATGTATAGTTCAATTCTTGTGAGCATATGCAAAGTCCAAGTGGACCTTGCAATACTTGAATAAAAGAAAGGGGTGTTTTAGCTTGAAAACAGTCTTCATACCACTCTTTTGCAGCTGTCTGCAAATGGTGTTAGGATGAAGGGGTAGGTTATTGATATTGGAGAGTGCTTTTGTGACTTGAACAGCATTTTCTGCTTGATAAGATAAGATAAAATTCATAACATGTCAAATATTAATAGGGAAAAGTTTGAATAGGTGGTCATCAGTAGACTTTTGAAGGTCTGGGCACTATTTGGAGTGGAGCCTAGATATAATGCCAAGCCAAACACCAAGATCAGAGGCAATGGTACAAGCTGAGTGGCCAGCATTAAGTATAGCAACAGTATTGATCTTTTAATTAGCAGAAAAAGATTGTATAATGGTAAAAGTATAAAAACAAGGTGTGTAAGAACAATTAAAAACTCAGACATACTATTTATGTGTATATCTTTGTTTGTATAACAAAAAAATGCCAAATATATGTTTATTTGACTAAGTTTTTAATGCTTATACAAAGAGTGACAAAACTGTTCCAATGGAGTCTTCATTTTAACATGGGCATATCTCCACAATTCCTGAGCCAAATAATATAAAACAAAGACCAATATGTAGCCAAGAGTCAATACTATATTTTATCTCACAAACGCTAAGCGAAATTCCCACACATGGTGGCAAGGTATTTCATACTTTGGATTAATGTCAAACATTGAAATGGTTTTGGAAGTCACTGTATACAAGCAGGAGTATGAATATACTATCAAATTAATGGATTAGACTGGTTGACTGAATGTCTGAGGAACTTCAGATGAAGTCTGACTAGACAATCTGAGGAGCTACTGGGACAGAAGGGAGTTAGCTATAAAGGAGGACTAGAGGTCCAATGGAGAAACAGATAATGGGAAGACTTAGTGAGGACATCAGCATAGGACTTATGTGTCATGCCATTGTATAGGTCTGTTCCTCATATTTCAGAGATAGGACTTAAGAAGGATAGAGGTAGAGACATAAAAGCCTGTTTAGCAACATGCTGTTTAGTAACTAGCAGTGTTTGTTTTTATTTGTTTACTGATGAAAAGTCTGGCATCATCTTCTGAGATTGGAGTGGAGATTGAATTAGTCAACATTCACCTTGAGTGTATCTACTTTTCCAAAGTGTCATATCCCAGACTCACCAGTCCATCACCAGTCCCTCCAGACCAACTCCACTATGACCTCTGGTCTGTTCTTCCATTTCTTTCTTAGATTCCCTACTCAGACTCTGACCTGTAGTAAACTATTATGACTTTCTTCTTGTTCTAACTCTGTTACTTATCTTATGTTCCATTCTTTGCTTACTCAGAACTCTGTTACCAATTAGCACAGCTCTGAGGCTGTGCTCTGGTATCATTCAGCTTTTGACATTCCAGTACACAGTTCTTTCTGACTCTAGACTTAGTCATTTGATTCCCCTCTGTATATAAACTTTGTAGATTCCACTCTGTATTTCCTTAGTTTGAATATCAACATAACTTGACATTCTCTCCATTCGACCCCTACTCTCTAAGTTGTTGCATGACTACTCTGACCATCCTCCAACCTCTAACCCTCCATCTGCAAATTTGGAACAACTGAATCCCTTGCAAGGGCACACCACATAAGGTAAAGCCAAGTCCTGTTCAACCCCCTCACAACTCCACTTCCTTGGAGTTCCCTGGAGTTCATCCAAATCATAGTTTAACAGTATATTCAAACTCCCTCCTGCAATGGATTCCCCATGACCACTCGCATCACTTGATTGTGCACCAGAGCAATCACAAATCCTCCTGCCTCCCCCCATTACAACCCTCTCAATACCTTCAGCAGCAACTGCTGAGGCCCTGACATTGTCGACCAGTTCCACAGCTTCTCTACCTGACAGAATGCTACATTTGTACCACATTTATGCACCCACCCACAATCCCCTGCCCCTGGTGTGCATATTGAGGAGCTGACAAACAATGATAATGAACTCCCCATCAAATTCCACACCCCCAGCAATGAAGGCAATCCTAGACATCTGGGTAAGCCTGACAATAACCCCTCCAACAACTCTGATATTTCAGAAGATGCCTTCATTCTGGAAGACAATGAAGAACACATCACATGATATATGCTTTCCAACCTGGCCAGTGCTATCTGGGTACTCACCCATTCATCAAAGAAGTCCTTCAAGCCCTTACAATGGATCAAAGTGTGAGAACCAGACCAGTTTGATGGGAGAGACCCCCGTAAACTTCAGGTTTTCCTCATCCAATGTGAGTTAAACTTCCAAGATCAC
>JBBPJY010000262.1:13894-24691 GCA_038088975.1 Xerocomus cyaneibrunnescens
TCTGTCCGAGGCATCGTCGCGATGGTGCTTGCTGATGTTGACTAATTATCGATAGCATCAGACCGAGTGTCACGATCCACTCGCCGCAGTGCGGAAAGAGAGGGGCGAAAAGATCGTGCGTGTTCCTCCCTGTCGATCTATCGCAATTGAGGCACTTAGGCTGTGTGGCGGTCATCGTAGTTTGCTTGCCATCTAGTTTCATGTCCACGTCTGTTTTCGACACCTAAAGCGCGACGATTACATCTCATTCAAGCACATTCATACCCGAAGGAATATTTCTTTGCTGTTACCAACAAGGGGGTCGGTGGCCTCCTAAAGAAGTGGGGAGATGGTGCGAGTATGATACGAGGAACATGGAAGCCGAGGGGTAACGACAAGGGACAAGAAATCAAGACAAGGGAGAAGGAGAATATTGAAGTAGACGTTGACGAGGCTGAGGAAGAGGAAGATGAGGAAGATGAGGACGGGGCCGACGATGGAGATGATATTGAGGAGGAAGGAGGTGAAGAAACACCCAAGGCACAGTACACGAACGGAGGCAGTGCTAGATCACCAGCGGTTTCCCCCAAATCGTCGTCACCTCGACAAACAAGCGCACGCCCATCCTCGTCGTCGCACGGAGTGGACGACCTCACCCAGTCTATGAGCTCACTCTCGCTGGTACCACCATCGATTCGGTTTGGCCGGGGTGGAAAAAGTGGAGGATTTATGCATCCTGAACTACATAATCCTCAAGTGGTGAGGGGTAACTTTGGTTCTAGAGGAAGAGGGAGGGCTAGGATTGCTCACCCACATTTTGGGCGCGGGCGGGGAGGTGGACATATAAGGGGATTTCCCCGTGGAACAGCCCGTGGTGCCATCCAAAGCGGTGCCAAGGGAAGGGGCGGCGAGTGAGTGACTCCACCTAGGGGAATTGAGACTGACAAGGGCATGAGGGGTGGATATGTAAAATACGAAAGGTACCCTTTTTTCGACGGGAGTGGATTCAAGTGCTGGCTATCATTGGTGTCATTGCAGCACAAGATAGGGAGGCGGCTTTGCATTTGCGGCGCACACGGGATGGTTTCTTGTGTCCTATAGATACCAAAGAACAAGGGTCCCACCTGCTGCAGACCTTCTGACAATTGAAGCGAGCACAATCAAGACTGCGTGCGAGCCAAGTATTTTGTTGCAAGGCCAGTCCTCACAGTCATGACTCGTTGGTTGCGTTGTCAGGAGACCGAACTGCGATATTGTTCCATAAAAGGCAGGTGTTATATGAACAATAGACATGACCTGTGTTCGTGTTTGGTTTTCTTGTTTGTGGGCGCCAGCCGGCCCGTGGTCTATTATCCAACCGCCAATTGTCTGCTGGCCTTCATAAGCACCGTCCTTTCATCCGCCATGTTTCACACCTGAGCTAGTCTCGCCTTGCATTTCCCGTTTCATCTCCTTGTGCGCTTTCTTTGGCTTTTCTCCGTTACGCCGAACTGATTTGTTTCCTTGACAGACGTATCGGATTACCCCGCGATGGCGCTGCACTTGCATTCTACTATTAGATCCGATTATCCTTTCCTTGCTCATCCCCCTCCCCAGAAAAAGCGACCCGTGCAGCCTCTGCCGCCCCTGCCCTCTCCCCACCCATCCCCCGTGTCTCAAAAGACGAGCGGACCCTTCTGCAGGTTCAGCACTTTCTCTACGATCGCTTCCTGGGCTGCTCACGTGCAACCCGGTTCTCCAGTTTCCCTCTCTCCTTGCTCCACACATCGCCGTCCTTCCCTCCGCAAGGGCCGTCGTCCCTCTGTTGACCCCCTCCGTATCCCCTCCGCATCTTTCCTCCACATCGCGCCCACGCCCACGCCTTCCATCCGTAACTTCAAGGCGGATCTCACCACTGTTGGCTACACTTCTGTCTTCCTCCAACTCCCCAACACTCCTATTTCTGCCTCGCTTTCCCACTCTATCAAACTCCCATCTCCAAACGCTGCCCAGAACATCTCTATCCCCTCTCCTACTTGCAAACCTCGCCTCTTCACTCGCTTCCGCTCAGTTTCGATCCTTCGATCGCGAGGCAGGTCTAAATCTTCTCCTGACTCTCCTACCAGAATGAGGGCCAAAACTGCCGCAGCTGTGGCTGCAATCGATAAGCGGAAGAGAGCCAAGTATACCATGCGCCCGCCTCCTCTCGCAAATGAGCTTGCTCTCATGCAATTCGTCGAGGGTGGAAACACGGATGACAACATCAAGCGTGTCCTGGAAGCCCAGGCCAAGGTCTCAAGCACTGTCGGTCTTGCCGACATCTATCGCGATGGCAATGGCGGTATTTGGTGGGATCAAGATGAGGAGTTGGAGTATACTCATCTCCTCCCAGAGGGCGACGAATCTCGTCCTGATGCCACAGGCGATCCCCAATGGGTCACCTTTGGCGATAACATGTCACCCTCTACGGGATGTGTGCCCGAAGAGGATCGACGCGGCAGCGTGTCTACTCAGGATTCCGATCTGGATCCAAAGTATGTTGTTCAACCTATCGATGCGCTTGACGAGGACGATCTCGCGTTGTTCAGCAGTGCTGTCGTACCCCCTACAGCGCGTAAACCTCCCATGCCCATTCTCTCCGTTCCTTCTCGACCGCGTCGCGCCGCCCAGCACCTCCGAAAACCCGGCTTTCTAATCGACACAGCATTTTCACGGCCGCACGCCTCCCCAAGGAGCCCTAAGTTCTCGACCTCGTCGGGTATGAGTTTGGGAATGAGGCCCAAGGGCAAGGCAAGGAGACGGCCGGCACCACTCAAGCTTTCTCCACCAAGTCCGGCATCCAAGCGACCGACGAATTCACCAATCGACGCAGAAAAGATCAGGAGGGACTTTATCGACGCCAGCTTCGACCTTCGAAGCTTGATTCCCGTGACCCCTGTTACACCTGCGACGGCCGTGTCCGCGACTACGCCGGTCGAGGTGCGCGCGCGACTCGCCGGAAACTGTCGGGCGATCAAGGTTCCCTTGCGAACGGTCCACGACGGGTTGACGAGTTTAGGGATGAAGAGGAAGCCATCCGTGTTGAACATGATGGGCCTCTTTCGATCGGCGAAAAGAGAAGACGTGATGGCCTAGGTGAGGTCGTCTCGGGACTTGCATGCATGTGGACTTGTCTCCTCTTTTATCGGATGCTTGTATTTTTAGACTTTTTTTGTTTTCTTGCATCCCATTGTTTGTTACGTGTAGCCATAGTCATGATCGATGATCGTCGATACTACATAACAATTGCTCTACTACCATGTTTTTTTATTTGACTCTTGCAACTTTGTTTGCTATTTAGATGCATCCTGCCCCAATGTAATACTACTACCTAATCATAATAACGCTTACTGTCAAAGAATGTTCTTGCGGGCTGAGTAAAAACGAAGGTACGATGACCGTTCGTGCCACACCCAGTGGCAGCTCCTCTGACACAACGGCTACATTAATATTTAGCACTGAACTAAATGTTGAACTAAATGTAGGTGCTAAATTTGAAGTTTGGCTTCAAGTTTGTGCAATGACAGGACTGGATATTTCATCAAAGGGCCGTATAGGGTTGAAAAGAATCCAAACTTGGATGTACAGTTCATTCTTCTCGAAATGTGAAAATAAACAATAAAACTGTGTGGGTCCTGTCATTGCGCAAACTCGAAGCCAGACTTCAAATTTAGCACCTACATTTAGTTCGACAATTAGATTAGTCAAATATTGATGCAGCCGTTGTGTGACCGCCGACGCAACATGTTCTCGGTTGCGATGTTCCCACGGAGGCTCAACGTTCAACTGCCGCAGGCAGGGTAGCGTGTACACCATAGCATCCAGTTGTCGGTATAGAATCAGCTATGATGTGCATGAGCATGCTGGCGGATCAGGTGGTGAGATACAGGATGTCCTCGTCCAATAGACACTCGTGACGGGTATAAGGTGATAGAAATTACACTTGATTGGGTCGGAGGCGCGCGACTAAAGAGAAACTAACTCAGTCGTGCGCGGTATGCAACGGACTGTATATTCACCTAAAGAGAAACTAACTATGTATGAGTGAGCATCAAGTAAGTAGTGTAGATGTCAGTAACTCACCTCAGTTATGGACTGAGATGTTCAAGTACGAACAGTACACCTTATATACGAAAAGGAATCTATACTAGCTAAAGGGAATGTCAGGAGCTTGACAAGCTCTGGGTATGCGAGACACAGGAATCAGAGAAACAGTACATACGCGATACGAGGAATGAAACTGTCTATAGGATGTGCGATACGCGAGATATGTAGCGCATCGGCTCATGCGCGCACCGGCAATCGCCCGGGCCGGTTGCGGCCGTAGCTGCGCGCGCGCTATTAGACTGCAGGATACTTGTAGTCACTATATATTAGGTAGGTAAATAGGTACTAACCTGCAGGATACTTGTAGTCACTAAGTATCCTAAGGTAACTACTAGTCCGATGTAACCATTAGCTTATGTAAGCGTAAAAGCGTAGGTAAACAACAAATTCCAACACGCGCTTGCTATTCCAACAAGCTGGAACGCACTGATGCTATGTGTCGGGGAGGCGTATAACATATATCATGGAAAGTACGCATAATGGACAATGTGTGCACGTGAGGGGGCTGTGTTGGAATTATTGAATCCCTACGCTTTCATGCTTACATAGGCAAATAGTTACATCAGACTAGTAGCTACCTTAGCATACTTGGTGACTACAAGTATCCTGCAGGTTAGTACATATTTACCTATCTAATATAATAATGACTACAAGTATCCTGCAGTCTAATGAGCCCCGCCTGTGCTCAGTAAAAGAAGTAGTTTGTTGGAATAGCAAGCGCACGCGCAGCCACCGCGACCGGCGGAATTGACCACTGGTGCGCGCACAGCCCGATGCGCGACATCGCTCGCAGGTACAGGATCGCATGGACATTCTATTCAACCATGTCGCATCCATTTGATCACCCTTTGTTCCTGTGTTTCACGTATGAACCTAGCTCACAACCCTTTATTCCCCTTGTACCTCACGGTAGTGTCCTACCGTATATAAGATGTACTGTTCATACTCGAACACCTCAGTCCGTTGCATACCGCGCACGACTGTTACCGACACCTACACTACTTACTTGATACTCACTCGTACATAGTTAGTTCTCTCTAGGTGAATATATAGTCCGTTGCATACCGCGGACGACTGAGTTAGTTCTCTCTAGTCGCGTGCCCCGACCCGATCAAGTGCCCATTTCCATCATAGTTCACTCACGATGACTCGAACTTGAGAAAATGGGCCGACGACAAAATTCCTCACGGAATATGGCCGGGAGCGATCCGAAACCTTTTGAAGGTTATTGGAGTAAATGCAAATGGTATGGGCACAAGGCTCGTGACTACGAGAAGTCCGAGAAAGGTATGAGAAGCCCCGAGGTGCAAAAGCTATTCGACGAATGGATGCGCAAACTCGAAGAGGAAGTACAAGGCTGTAGAAGTCGTTACGAGTCGTTATGCAACACGGAAAACATCTGAGAGGCTGAGCCGAAGGGTTGGAGGGGTGAGGATGACGAAGGCAAGGACACGGAAGTCCGTCGCACCACGGTCATGCCCCAGGAACCCGAAACAGCAAGCCCGAGGGACGACGAAGCAACCGCTGACGTCGCAGACCCATATGCGAAATGCGCCGAGCCTACAAGACCAGAGGGCGCAACGGCAGACCTGACGGACAAGCCGCTCGAGAAGCGAGCTGAGTCGGTGGTCGGAGAGGTCGACGAGAGAGTCGACAGGACAGGCAAGAAAAGCGAGAGGGCTGAGTCGCGAATTGGGCAAGGGACTGGGGCAGGGGATGCCACCAGCGAGGAACCCACCGCACGGACAAGCCGAGACGACCGTGGCGACGCCGAAGTCGCGCACGCGCACACAACGCCTGAGCCACCCTGCAAGGACCAAGTCGAGGCTGTGGAGACCATCGATGGAGGTCGAATAGTGAACGCCGAGGCTCACAAGGATGAAAACGCGCCAAGCGAGGCTTGGCCGCACCCCCCACACCTACCTAAACCTGTCAGCGAGCCGCTCGAGGGGGAGCAAGACGGATCCATGACGACCGACAACGCTGACGAGGAATTGTCGCGGGACGTCACAGACGACTGCGCACGGCGCATCGAGCGGCCAGTAGGTCGGATGAACGGTCCACCAGCGCACGAGGACGAGACCGCCGATGTTCGAGCGATCGAGTCGGACAACTACATGAAATGTCAGAGCACACACGGAGATAGCGGAGACGTACCAGGAAATGCCATAGACGATCTAGAGGGGTGCTACATCCACATAGAGCCGACGAACAGAGCCGACAAGCCCGCGCAGCGAAAGGTCATACCCCCAAGCATCGAGCTTGAGGGGGAGTGGAGAGGTCCGGGTGACCCGAGCATTGAAGCGGACGCGTTGGGAGCGTCGGGCAGCAATTGGGACACTATGGAAAGGCCGAAGAACTGCTGGAACGCGTCGAAGTTAGGGAATGTCCGGAGCAGGGGGAGGAAGAAGACTCACCAGAGGATGCTCCAGACGAGCAGGTCAAGCCAGACGCCGAAGCGCACGCGTCAGGACCGCTGTGACACGACAAGGATGCCAGAGACCGGCAGAAGACGCTGCGGAATGCGTCAGAACGCGCCAGGAAACGGCTGGAGCGAAGACAGGACTTACCAGGGGAGGCCCCAGATGAGCCGGGAGACGAAGCAGATGCGATAGGCGACATCAACAGATACCAGGGACGCCACAAAGGCGTCGGGAACAACCGCATCGACCGGACGCACGTGCTACGACGAGTTAGAGGGCTAAGAGCTAAGGAGGGTAAGCAGGAGGAGCTAAGAGCGCACGAACGCGATCGAACGTCAAGTAAAGGCACAGAAAGATGCGGAGGAGGATGGCGGATGGATGGCGCAACGAGCGACACGCGCAGTGACTCGAAATGAGTCAATACGAAGGCGCTAGCTGGCAACCAGACGAGTCAGTACGAACGGCGCAAGCGCACGACAATGGACGCACCTAGGCCATCCAACCAACAACTACATTACCCCAGACGATGCACCAAGCATGTCGATCTACCACGTCGACGAGGACGACTCAAATCGCGACCTAGAGAGGTCAGTAGGAGCAGGTGGACTCACCATACCACCAGACCGCGCCAGAGCCAAATCGAACGCATCGGACACATTGTATACATTGTACATGGACTATAGAAGACGAGTCAGCATTCAGGAAGTGCGAAGCGCAAGCACAATGGCACCTGAAGTCAATCAAGGAGGTCCGCGCATAGACTTAGCGCGAGTGAGCCACGACTTGCTATATAAGACAACTGGGCTGACGCCGCATTGACGGACACCCCAAGGACACTCGACGGACTCGAAACACAGTCATTTATGGACGATTTTATTCACACTCTTCGTTATTTCCCTCTTTGTTTTTGGCAAGCATTCACCTTGCCAGGGTTTCAGCTTGAGGGGCAGTGTTGAATTTGTTGACTACCTACGCTTTTATGCTTACATAAGCAAATAGTTAAATCGGACTAGTAGCTACCTTAGATACTTTTCGTACTTACATTATGTTACCATATTTGGACAGCAGGGTCCGTTACCACACGCGTCCGCTCGCTATGCTTTCTCCGGTCTCGTACAACGTCGACTGGAGGTAAGCATCTACTGTACATCGCATATAACTACCTACTCACGTATTGCAGTCTTTACGGACCTGTGTTACAGGTAACTAACAATCTAGTCTCGTACAACGTCGACTGGAGTCCTTACGGACCTGCGTTACAGCTCGACATTCCTTTCACACCGGGATGAGACATACCCAGGTATGCCGGACATCTATCCACGAAATGTCGCAGTACAACGTGACCATGAGTGAAGAGAAGTAGATAACATCTCTGTGGATCAAACACGACAACGAGCCTGAAAATTGTTTCGGTGCTTGTGTGATCGATGCGGAAATGGTAACCATGGCATTTAGGTGTATGCTACTGGTCATACTCGTGGAGGATGGTAGGTCTCATTGGTGGCAGTTATGGGCTCCTCATCCGTGAAATTAGTATGAGTCCGTTCTAGAATGCAGTCTCACATTCATCTACTGCGCATCAGTGTTTCAGTGCCACACCTACCGGCCCCAATGCTGGCACTGCCTTCCACCACGTCTTTATCATACCATCAGGTTTAAAGAGATCGTGTGGTGTACTTTTGCGCATCAGTGCTTATAACGGCTTACCCTGCATATCTTGGATTCTTCTTTTCTTAGTAGGATTAACACGAATGCAAAAATTACGTGCAAGATACTAAACTTCGATAATGGGCCGGATCTCTGTTCTCCGAAAAGCCGAGGACAAAGGGGATTGAAGATGGTGTATCACACGAACAGTCCCCGCTGTGATCCCCTTTTATAGGCTATCGGCGAGTATTTCACTCGTCGATAATCAATACGTTTATGATAGCGTAGCGGCAATAATCGGAGTTTAGAAGGTACCGTACTAGTGCCTCAAACAAACTTCAATGACAGCGCAAGGCTTCCACCTCTCGCCAAATTTTGCAAGTGCTGCGGTTCAATGTGACCTCAAACGGCTGGTCACAAGACTATATACCCGCCAAATGATTGGAGGCGGCTTTCGGGACGCCGTACGCACGGTAAAAAGTTCATCCATACTCATACCCAATCTAGGCGAATTGGCCCCAATTCTGAGCGTGAGTTCAGGTGTCATGTTCATATCTGGCAATCATGTCCTACTATCCGATTCTGCATTTCCCCGGCATGATCCGGATCTAAGGTGAAGCACTCAGGCTCCAAAGGTTTGGCGATCCTTTCGGGGATGGAAGATTCGCGTAGCGCCCAAGCGTGACATTCCCCAGTCTTCCCCTCAGCTCGTTCGATCCTCTCCAGACTCAAAAACGTTTCAGTGTGTTCTCTATTCACACCAAACTACGCTATCACCGCAGTTTTCCTTGTTCGGAATTGTCGATGTGTTTCAGACTCTTGCTTCCTTTGACAGGCAACTAGGCTCAAGATAGTGGGCTGGGTTCGTGGCACATGGACAGAGTGTTCTTTTACTAGCGAGTGTCCGAGGTGTCAGGCGGTATCTGGATCTTGGGTACTGGGCATATCACATATATACGAACAGCCAATGACTACAGGTTCCGTTCCGGTCCCAACCTCATTGCTTGTTCCCGCAACCTGAAGCCCACTCGTCGAGCACCTGCGAGCCATGGTAGTCAACCCACTCCTCTCACTATTTGGATCGATATATGGGTCGTTGTACTTTTCTACCATCTTGTCAACTGGCTTTTACGGTGTCACATGCATGCAAACGTGAGTTCTAAAGTATACTGTTGCGGTGAAGCGACTCATTCTTGTCATCCGGACAGATTCTTTTATTATGTCTAGTATGAGTCCCGTTTCTTGATCTCTTTCATTAAACCTATGTCTTCGTCTCCAGTTACCAGAAAGACCCATTGCGCGTGAAGAGCTTTGTAAGTCAACTTTGGGATATACTCTGCGTCATAATGTAACATCTTTCTCAGGTAGCAGTTATGTGGTACGGTCCCTCTTGCTCCCCTTCGCAACACCTCTGACACTTCAGGATAGGGCGCTCAATACGATTCATGAAGCCTTGACTGTCACTGGCGGTGAGTGTTCGACACACAGCACCAGCACACCTCCAGTTGATCCCACGTGCCACATAGCCTACAAATACATTATGTCTGGGCTGGAGAACCCATTTTCACTGTTGGAGGGGGTACCGTACGTCATTTCTTCAGAATCCTATCTTCACACCCTGATAAACACCACAGAGAACTCGTTGTAAGTGCCATTCTTGACTTCCTTGGAAGATTGACCAACAGGTCGTAGTTACAGCTACTCTTTACGGTACCCATTTATTTCTGTGCTTGGAGCGAGTGCTGATATCCTTCAGGCGCTGGTTGCAGTAGCTACACAAGGCTTTTTCGTGCATCGAATTTACGTTTGTACGCCTCGACCTCGGGACCCTTTTTGCACTACTCACAGCTACTTAGTCACTGGGAAGGACGTTGTTGCGCCACTCATATGGGTATAGGATCCACATGTACAGTGAATTTCTCCCTCAGCTGAACCTTGTGTAGATTCCGCTAGCGATATACCAGCTCGGTAAGACCTTACAGATTATCCAGGACAAGGAGTCTAATGGAATTCACTCTCGACATCAGTGGCAACTCTCCGTAGGTAATCATCAACTGAATTCATATCAGTGAATGCTAATCGTTACGTTCTCAGTTTATATAAGGAAAGCACTCTATAGTGCAGATGGGTTCGTTCATTTTTCATGTCCAGACCATTGGCCCGAATGGGCTGATCACTCGCTTCCAGCGTACATGTTGTTGAGCTTCTTGTCCTTGATGACAATTTCTTCATGGTGAGATATGTTTCATGTCCCGAACCAACAATCTTAGCATCAAGCGGACAGGCTATAGCAACTTCGTCCCTCTCTGTCTCTGCTGTAGTAGATGTTATAATTGCCGTTTTCTTGACGTTCTTGCTGCTCCGCAAGCGGAATGCCACTGGATATGCGGGGTAAGCGTGCAATGCACGTGTATCATGTGGTCGAGACAATGCATCTGACTGTTGGCCCGCAAGTACGGCACACATTTTGCAACGCCTCACCGTGTTTGCGATAAATACGGGTATCTGGACAGCTACCTTTGCCCTCTTGTCCCTTATCTTGGTACGCATGGTTCACCGTCAGCATACTTGTCAACCCCCTTTTTCAAGCCTGACACGAACCCGCAGCTGCATATCTATCCGA
>JBBPJY010000263.1:0-24396 GCA_038088975.1 Xerocomus cyaneibrunnescens
CTCCACCGGAAAGACCCTCGGACCATTCGCTGACGGCAGTTACCGGATCTTGACTAGACCGTCGTAAGATGCTAAATTTCCTCATCAATCGCCCAAGGACACTCGTCCGTTTGTCATACTTTGATGACGAATTGCTCGACAACGCTGCACTGGAACCATTTGCAGAGATAGACATTGGGGAGAGCGTGGAATGACGCTTCGATCCACCGAAGTTAATTTGCAGAGCACCATTCGGGACAACTGACATTCGCCTTGGTAAGCTGGACGAGGAGTCCTCAATGGCAGACGTCTCCTGACCCTTTGGCATGTCTTTTTCATGCGTGCCAAAGAGTCCAGCGAATACGGGCTTGCGACGTCTGCTTAGCTTGCGCTTGATCTGAGTTGGCTCCGGTGCTTGCAAATGAAGTGCTGACGTCGACTGAGAGAGGGGCGAGGGAGTAACAGTCTTCCGACGGGCTTGACCCGCATTTATGCTGGATAGGCGGGAGCGAGTGCGTGTCACACCCTGTGTCGCGTCAGTCAGTCCCGAGACAAGATAGGGAGCGCGAGGGTGATCGATCACCTCAGGAGAATCCACGGACACAGGACTAATGTTGCTGCCCGCGTCATACGGCGACTCGTGATGCCAGCGCGTGCCCCAAGGATCGCTAACGTCCATTAAATCAACGTTGTCCTGGGAGGTCTTACGACTGCGTGGCTTGACACTAGGATCCGGGATACGCACTTGAGACGAGCTCGGCGTTGGCAGCGGTGTACCCGAGGGAGAACGGCTGGGACCAGGGGGCCGGGTTGAGTCTTCGGAACGGTCTTGTAGACTGTGCACGGAAGCCGCCATGGGGGGAAAGGAAGGGGAGAAGACTGAGGGAGGACGATTGAGGGAGGTGGGAGGAAGCAGGTGGTGGTTCTTGTACCAACGGGGCCCGTTTGGATTGTGGAGAGGATACTTGATTCTGAAAGTGGAAATGTTGGCAGCAGCCATCTCGCTCTCCTTCTTGAACCAGATAGGAAGCTCGCCGAGGGGATCTGGGATGATTGAGCGAGAGAGGTCGAGGTAGGAGGAGGCGTTTTCCTGGGAAGTGCGGGGGCCGTCGTTGTCGTCGTTTGGATCCATAGAGGGCAGCGAATGCGTGCTTGCCAGGGAGGAGAGGTGCTTTACCTGAGTGGCAGTGGCAGTGGGCGACTCGGTCTGCTTCTTTGTGGATTTCCTATGCCACAACGATCTTCCGGAGGTGTTTTTTGAGCCCTTGCGAGACAGCCTTCGTGAGACTGTGACATTTTCTTCCATCGGTGTGTCGAGCTCATCCAGCGAGCCGTGCTGGTCGAGGTCGGAAAGATGGTCTGTGGCTGGGCCCTGTCGAACAGGATGAGCGCGCACTGCCAGCGGTCGCCGTACAGAATATTGGTACTCGCCTCTTCGAACCGCTCAGGCGCAGCCTGGAACAACGTGTTCCGGTAACCAAACATCCTGATTTTTCTACTAGGCGATTACCTCCATTCACACAAGCCAAAGAACGAGCAGGACTGACTGCGCTGCGTCGATGGGCACGGGTTGGCGCTCCTAACCCGCTTGCTTTTGGCCAACTCCCCCCCCTGGTGAGTCACATGCACGCGCCGCATCATGATCCTTGATGATCGTTCCAACGTTCCACGCTGGGCGGTGCGCTATCTCCACCAGGCGTAGGAATAGCACCGCAGCGCTATTCAGGTCCTCGGCTCCTCCGAGCATGAGCCTTGGCCTGACCAACTCAAGTGCGGATGCAGCACGGCTTCCGGTGCATACCGCAACCGTGGCCATTTGCGTACTAGCCAGTTTTAATCCACTAGGAATCGACCACAGATGGTTATCTTATCTATTTCCCAATCGCAGGCATTGATTCATTCCGTTTTTCGATCGATTTCATCTCTCCATTTTACTCTCTATTTTGCCCATTTCGCTGCTTGTAAATGAGTGCCAGGATCCTTGTTCTAGGCAGCGGAGGTAGAGAACACGCTTTGGCCTGGAAGCTCGCTCAGTCCCCGCTCGTAAATCGCATTTATGTGTGTCCCGGAAATGGTGGAACCGCCAGCACACCGAAGACAGAGAATCTAAATTTGCCCCTTGTCGCTCCCCACTATCACCAACTCGTCCAGTTCGCCGCTCAAAATGAGGTCAGTACCACGCAAATATTGCTTCACTCGCTGCTAATATCCGTACCAGATCGATCTTGTCCTTCCCGGTCCAGAGGAACCGTTGGTGCGAGGTATCCAGGCGTGTTTCCGTAAAGGTTGGCCAGTAAACGTTGCACCCGGAACATGTTGCTCACCCGAACATGAAAGTGGGTATCCCCACCTTCGGTCCCACCGAGCTAGCCGCAAGAATGGAGGGAAGCAAGGCATTTTCCAAGGCATTCATGCTCCGTCACAAGATCCCAACGGCCACCTTCCGCATATTCTCGTCCTCGCAAGTTGACGAGGCAATTGAACATGTCCGTACCTGTGGCTATCGAGTAGTACTCAAAGTCAGCGGTCTCGCCGCTGGCAAAGGGGTACTCATCCCGGAGTCTGCCGAAGAGGCAGTAGAAGGCCTACGACAAATCATGAAAGCCAACGTGTTTGGTGCTGCAGGTCTGCTACACCATTTAAGTACCTTGAATATTACTATACTCAATCTGCTACCAGGGAACGAGGTTGTAGTCGAGGAACTACTCGAGGGCCCCGAAATATCTGTCCTTGCATTCTCTGATGGCTACACAATCATCCCTCTTCCTCCTGCCCAAGACCACAAACGAATTGGCGAGGGCGACACGGGATTGAATACCGGTGGTATGGGTGCATATGCCCCGGCACCAGTAGCAACTCCCGCAATCATGGATCGCATCATGCGGGAAACCCTTCGTCCTACCATCGACGGCATGAGAAAAGAAGGTGTGTTTATCAAACTCTGCCCTCATGGAATAGGGTATTTACCTTGACCAAGGTTTCCCGTTTCTTGGTCTGCTCTTTGTCGGACTTATGCTCACCGAAAGTGGACCAAAAGTCCTTGAATATAATGTCCGGTTTGGTGATCCAGAGACTGAGGCTCTCATGCTTTTATTGAACGATAACGTCGACCTTGTCGCAGTCCTACTCGTACGTCATTTCTATTCAACAGGACCGTGACAGTATTGATTAGTCTTCGAACCAGGTAGGCCTGTGCAGAGCACCGGCTCGACTCGGTACAAATAAGCAGCCGACCGGGTTTCGCAGTTTCGGTTGTATTGGTATCAGGAGGTTATCCTGGCGTATACTCGAAAGGCAAACGTATCAAAATCAGAGAAATATCATCAGGTAAGCATTGCCGCACCAGAACTGCATGTCGCTCATTGGCTTGTGCAGAAGTGCTTATTTTCCACTGCGGCACCTCACTGGACGGAGATGAACTCGTTACCACAGGCGGTCGTGTCTTGGCTGTGTCAGCTGTCGCTCCAACATTGGAAGAGGCACTTTCCTCAGTGTACACTGCGATTGAGAAGATCTCATTTGAGGGCATGGTGTATCGCCCCGACATAGCCTATAGGCGAGCAAACTTTTGTTCCTCGGACCCTTCGGATTAGGTACTCATGTTCGTGCTAGAGCGTTGACGAGCACCAATGCCACCGCTGTCAAAGGTCTCACTTACGAGCAGGCTGGTGTATCCGTAGATGCCGGGAACTCGCTTGTTGATGCTATTAAGCCTTACGTGCGTGCAAGCAGACGCACTGGTGCAGACGCAGAAATAGGTGGCTTTGGGGGTATCTTCGATCTGAAGGCTGTTGGATATAAGGATCCTATATTGGTCAGTGGAACGGATGGTGTTGGCACTAAGCTTCGCATCGCTATCGAAACCGGAATCCACCATCTTGTAGGTAAGTCCTGAGCCGTACTTTTGCGTACCAATTCGTGACAAGCGTGGCAGGCGTCGACTTGGTGGCAATGTCTGTCAATGACCTGCTGGTGCAAGGTGCAGAACCACTCTATTTCCTGGACTATTACGGCTGCAGCAAACTAGACGTTGCTGTTGCAACGAGCGTCATCAAGGGTATTGCGGATGGATGTCAACAAGCTGGATGTGCCCTCATCGGAGGCGAGACTGCTGAAATGCCAGGCATGTACTCGGACGGTAAGAACTATTCATGTGCCAAGATAGTTGAAAATGATTCGATCTATCTCCCACTCAGGCGACTATGATCTCGCCGGTTTCGCCGTTGGTGCCGTCGAGAGGGAGCTAGTTCTCCCTCGTGACGTCGTCGTCGGAGACATACTCCTCGGTATTACCTCTTCCGGATTACACTCCAACGGGTTCTCTCTCGTCCGCAAGATCATCTCCCTCTCAGGTCTTGCCTATTCCTCCCCCTGTCCCTGGGATACAACACAAACGCTCGGCCAAGATCTCCTTAAACCAACCCGTATCTACGTCAAGCAGGTTCTCCCGATCGCCCAGAAGGGTCTTATCAAAGCCATGTCCCACATCACGGGCGGAGGTTTTATCGAGAATATTCCCCGAGTTCTTCCGAAAGGATTGGGTTGTTGTGTGGACGCGTCTACCTGGCAGCTCCCGGCAGTGTTTCGGTACTTGATGAAGGCAGGTGGAGTCGCACCGTTGGAAATGGCACGCACCTTTAACATGGGCATCGGTCTCGTGGTCATCGTTGGCAAGGACCATCGCGAAGGCGTGTTGAACGCCTTGCGCACGCAGGATCCTGGAGCTCCTGTGTATGAGATAGGACAGGTGACTTGTACGAGCGGGGTAGAGATCCGGCAGTTGGAGCATTGGACATGACATCCAAATCTCGGCGGCGGGAGCTGGATGAAAGTAGCGTGTATTTTACTCTCGCGAGACAACACCAATAGAGGTATGCTATGCAAAAAAAACAGTGCGATGATGGGCGGGAGTGTCACAGTAATAGTTGATAGTAGATGTAAGTAGTATGTGTACCGGTCAGCATGAGACAAACAGTGGTAGATAGAAACCTCTAGAAACAGCCACCAAGGATGAGAAAAACAATGCAAAGAAATAACTGTGCGCATGTGCAGAAGAACAAATTTGACAGTAATAAATAAAACTATGGTCAGCACCAGGAAACCAAGGGATGTCAGTCCAAGCAAGAAGATGAAGTGATATATATGAACAACATAAACATCCCGTTTACGCAGAAACAGAGACCTCTTTCGCAGTTTCGGAGGTTCCGGTCGTTGCAGCAGCGAAAGAGATAGGTAATTTGTTCGCAACATTGCCTATCGCGCCATTAGGCTGAGCGGTATTTGCTTCTGTCAATTTGTTATCCTGTGGGAATCAACAATGGTACGTTCTTAAGGTCTAAGCAATACCCACAGATTGACCTTTTGCTTGACACTCCTCTGGTGAGACACTGCGAGTAACAGATTCCTTGGTCAAGTCCTTTCGGGAAGGAGGGGGCGCTTGGAGTACTTGAGCGGCAGTAGGACCTGCGAGTCCGTTGACTACAGGAGTTCCACTCACGGAACTCCTCGACAATGTGGTCGTAGGCCCACCGAGCACGGGAAATTCATCGGCATTCGGAACTCGCTGTTGTTTGATATAGGTTTTTTTCTCTACCCGCGGTCCATTGGACTTTAAGCTCTTCGAACGACTGCCTGGGTCTGTAGACTGCGAGCGACTTGAATTGGTCGTACCATTTGTCCCGCGTTGTGGTTGAACATCCTAGAGATGATGAGGTGAATTCACAATGAAGGCTATGCAAGATGAAGAATGGAATTGGTTACTCACATCTCGTACATTCATGGTAGCAAAGTTTTCTTCGATTGTGCTAATGTCATTTGTCCCGTCTCTTGCACGAGAGCCCCGAGTACCCAACTGAGCTTGTGCAGGCGTGTCGGGGATGACATGGGGGAATCTGCATTCGTCACCGTTTCTACACCTACCAGCGGGGTAGAACAGGCACGCAGGTTTTCGATTTCCGCCAAACGAGCCTCTTCGCATGCTGCCTCTGCGATTATGATTCATTCCTTGTCGGAAGTGGGAAGTGGGGCCAAAGTTTTCTCCCTGAGGAAGGGCTGGTGATTTGGGTCCACCGTTAACCTCGGGGTACGGCGAGTGGGCATGGGGACCTGGAGGATACGGTGAGGGATCCTGACGCACTGTGAATGGGGGAGCGGACACAGGTCCATTTGGATACATCGACTGTGGAGACTGAGGGCCAGGAGCAGTTGCAGGCTGCTGGGGTGGGGGAAGTGTGGGAATAGAAAGAGGAAGAGGAATATGTGCAGGTTGAGGATAAGATGGCGAGGCAGGAGACATTGGCCCATAAGGTGCCTGCACTGGTGTTTGAACAGGAGAAAGCGCATCTGAGGCAGAACGCGCATGAACCACGGGAGGATGGGGAGGAGTATGAACTGATGGCGGCAGAGGTGGAGAAACAGGGTTCATATGGGGTGGGACAGGTGGAGGAGGATGGAATGAAGGGGGTGGCGGATAATAACTTTGAGTATATTGCTGCTGAGTCATGGGATCGTAAGGAGCAGGATATTGAGTAGGGGCAGGAGCAGGAGCAGGATAGAAAGGACCCTGGGGGTGGGCAAAGAGACAAGAAGAACCGTAGCGGCAAGCAGGATAATACCTGCAAGGAATGAATCTAGCTACATCGGGAGGAGGAAGATTTCCGTATGCACCGTTCTCGCCGAGTGGTACTGGAGGAGGCGGATAGTAAGCGGGCGAGCCGTCGGGAAGAGAAGGTACGGGAGCGATGGACGGATAATAACCATAAGGAGGGATAGGCATAGGATAGAATCGTTTGGATGGGTCGACATGGGGATCCTGTGAATAGGGAGGGTCCTGAGGGGGCAAAACTTTTACCGAGGCATTTTTAAGCAGCTGAATGATCTCGGGGTTTGTTGTATATGTTTCTGGGAAGCCATGAGTGGTCGCGAAAGAGGCATTGGCTCCTGATGGAAAGGACGAGGAGATCGATTAATCACACGCGATGTGATCGAGGATCGAATGCGAACCTCTGTCAAGCAGTGCTTTCACCACATCAAGGTGGCCGTTCTTGACTGCTTCCTGGAGGGGCGTGGTACCAGTGTGGTCTATAAGGAAACGGAACTCTAAAAAACACGGCTCAGGGCTGAAACGAGGTAGAGAGACATACCTTTGATCTCGATATCGGCAGGGGTTGCATTGTGGAGTACGGCTAGTAGGGTCTCGATGTTTCCCTCAGAGGCAGCATTCCAGAGTGGGGACGCCATTTCGCACAAGGGTGATGGTAGTGGATAAAAAGCAAAGAAGACAAAGGACGCGGTGCAGGACAGAGAAAAAGGGAGGAAAAAAAGGTCTGACTGAGAAAAACACGGAGAGGAACACAGGCGTATGGTCAGTCGGTCTTTCTTCGACTGTCGGACTTCGGGTGCGACTTCATGAAAATTGAGAAAAAAAGCGTGAGAAATATCTGTTTTGATACGCTTATGTAATTACACACATGTGACGGCGAATACAGTATATCCTAGTTCTGATCCTGCTCATCAGAACGACCCTTTTTTTTCCTGCGACCTTGAAACGAGCCACAGCGACCAATCGTGTGCACAACGTTGCGTTCACACCAGACCGACTGCATTCCGCTCCGACACGAATGGCCTTTGCGCGGTCTTACGCGTTTTGGCGTTGTCAGCCGTGGGTCAGCCATTCCGTCACAGGGCAAGGCACCGGGACTGCCATGCTACATTCGGATGTACACGGACGTGACAAAAGTCAGCTAGCCAATAGGCTCAATCCCAAGTTTCTTCAACAGCCGTTTCGCTTTTTCTCCTGTCTTCCTCGGAAGATCCAGCTCTCGTGACGGAGGTCGGCTCATCAGTTCCTGCACACCTGTCTTTACATCCTTGCCTATTCCCCGAATTCAGCCCATGCAAAATGCCTTGGCGGAAAAACCATACCTTCGTACAAGGCCTGGTAAATCTGTCACACGAAACATTCCGAGGGATTTTTGCAACTCGGCTGAGAAACAGAACGACTCGGTAAATTCCGCCACTCACCCCGTTGGCAATGGGAGCTGACACGTCCATCTCATCGATAATCTTCTTGAGACCTTTTGCTGTCGTCACTCCCTCGGCTACACTTCCAAGTGTGTTAATGATGTCCTCCAGCGCCTCTCCTTTCCCCAATCGATATCCGACCGTGTAATTTCGGCTGGTCGGAGAGCTACACGTGAGAAAAAGGTCTCCCACGCCGGCAAGACCCAAAAAGGTCAACGGAGATGCGCCATATGCCGTCCCTATACGTGTCATCTCAGCTAATCCTCGAGTTATAAGACCTAAAAATCCTCCAATGTCAATCATTCCCAGTCAGATCATGGTTCAGCTAACTTGCTCTCGTGTTGTTCTCGAAACCTAGGCCATCAGCCATCCCAGCCGCGATGGCGTAAACGTTCTTAAGGGCGCCAGCTAACTCTAGTCCTATCGGATCTCCTCCTGTATAGCTATGAGAATGTGAGATCGAGAGGTGCCATTTGAACGTGTGTAAGTGAGCCATACCATCGAAACCACGGCTGGTGAAATACTTGTGATGCTTTTTGGGCCTGAGATTCTGTCAATGAGGCAACAGAGACAGATGTCGGTTGTCTGCGGACAACTAACCCGGTTCGTCAGCAGAACCAGAACAAGACCGCGTCAAGGTACCAACTCTCCGAGGCAAAAGAGGGTCCAGACTGTATGGAGTGAGTTTTCGCAACTGTCGCTGTGTCTTACGTTGACCTACAATAAATGTCGCAGCTCGCGCGATATCGCCCCCGCAAGTGTCAGCGATGATCTCGAGGGTTAGCGCCTGCGTGGTCGTCTCGATACCCTTGTTCACGAAAATTAATAAAGGCAGATCTTCTCCAACTAAACTGGCGCGGAGTTTGACCAAGGTTTCCCTGACAGCGAACCGTCTCGCGATGAAAAGCCTTGGAGGAAGAGTGGTAGATCTTACCTAAGTCCTTGGGTAGGTATCGCAAACAAGACAACGTCCATTTGCTGAATCGTGTCCTTATCCGGGATCTCTGGGCCGACGGCGCGAATGTTACTTGGGAAGATATGGTCCTTCAAGTAGTTTAGATTGCGATGATGCGTATTGAAATGGTTGACGAAGCTGGCCTGTCGGGACCAAATGTAAACTTCATGATCGCAGTCACCGAGATGATCCGCAAGACAGCTTCCAAAGTTGCCTGCACCGAGTACGAGGACTTTAGATTTCGGCGTCGGAGACGAGGGCATGTCTAATTCTGCCGTGAAAGGACGTGTAGACGAGAATGTCATACGAGAATAAAACGACCTGGTGGACGTCAGAAAGAGACGTGGTGCCAAAGGAAGCGTCTGGCATACAGCACGACGTCGGAGGTTGCTGAACATGGATTTATTTATTTAAAGATTTTATGGCACACGACATCCATGTGCCACTCGGCCGGCCGGCCGGCAACTGCCGGTGGCTGTGCCAGGTAGAGGAGTTGTTGGATTGGTCAACGTCTCCACTCATATACCCGCCAGATATTTAAATACCTTCTCCTTAGACACACTCCTCCAGCTCATGGCAATCCAGGATAGAACAAACGAATTCCGCATCTGTGTAGACTCCATACGGAACAGGTCTGCTTTGCCTCCAAGAACTGTAGAGGCAAAACAGCGTCTGCTACAGGGCCATGCCAAGGGTACCCCCAAGACAGAGTTTTCGCGAATAGCCTCGACCATTGGCAAAGACATCAGTAGCACTACTATTAAGCTCGGAAAGCTCGCACACCGTAAGTTGTCCGCTGGTGGCCCCCGTCTGCTGTTTACCGGTCCTACTTCTAGTTGCGAAGCGGAAAACATTGTTCGACGATCGGCCCGTGGAGATCAGTGTACGTGTACCATCCGTACATAATGTATTCCATGGCTCATGCGTCGCCTCCACCCATCCAGGAACTGACCTACATTATTAAACAAGACATAGCCAACATCAACCGACAGATAGCCGCTCTTCAATCATTCCTCAAGCAACACAATGCCCAGGGTGGTTCACAGTCTACAGAAGGAAAACAAATCGACGAACACAACCACAACATTGTCATGATGTTGCAGAGCAAACTTGCAAACACTAGCATGAGCTTCAAGGATGTACTCGAGGTTCGAACGCAGGCAAGCTCAACATTCCTCTACCTCCATGTACTCGCTGATTGGATGTTGCGTAGAACATGAAGGAGTCAAAGGACCGCACAGAGCAGTTCATGTACTCCACGGCCGCAGCAGCCCACCAGGCACCCCAAAGTGAGTATGCTGTCTTAACTCACTATCCTAGAAGCTCGACTAATCTTTCTCAGATTCTCTTTTGTTAAATGGAAGATATGACCCAACGGGTGATGGAAGTGGAAGTCGTCCAAGCTCCAAGGAGAAGGGAAGATCGACACAGAACGGCGACGTTCTAGCTATGGACTTGGATACCGCTGAGGGTGGTACAGCAGTGCACAGTGGAGATGGTGTTTTCTCGCAGATGCAATTAGTAGAACAACAAGTAGGGAACGCCTACCTCCCGCGGATCATGCACTGACCAGCAAGCAGGATTCATACATCCAATCGCGGTCAACGGCAATCGAGTCAATCGAGTCTACAATAGCAGAATTAGGACAGATATTCACCCAGCTGGCGCATATGGTTGCAGAACAGCGCGAAACGGTGCAGCGGATCGATGCTGACACGATAGATATCGCGTCGAATGTCAGTGGAGCTCAGAGGGAGTTACTGAAGTACTACGCCAGTATATCTAGTAATCGTTGGCTGATGCTCAAGATCTTCGGCGTATTGATTGTCTTCGTGAGTTCACCTTTTAACTCTACCGAGCTATGTGACTGACGCCTCCAGTTCCTCATATTTATCCTAGTTTCGTAAGGCGGACGCTGAGCGCCACGCCATTGGCTACTGTTTATCGGATATTGCACATAATGGACATTTAATGACATTGATCGAAATCGTCGACGGTTCTATCCCACTGGTATGGCGTTCACGCCAGTTCGAAATTCTTTGGTCAAGGATTTTTGTTTCCTAGAGCCCCTCTGGTGCTTCTGACCTCCTCGGCGAGTCTCTCTCTCCTCGACATCACCAACTGTCCAAGTTCGCTTGTGAACATGAGTTTGCTCTGCACCAGACGTGCCAGAGAAGCGCTGAGTACCACTGGGTTGTCCGTTCACCTTGGGATCTTGTCGCTTTCGCTACGAGAGTCCGATCAGTCGTGTGAAATTAACAACACAGTTATGACATACTCGCTGTCCTTCCAACTCTTTATTACGTTCCTTGAGCTTCTTCATACGTGCTGAGCCATTTCCACCTCCACCGGCAGTCAGTTCTACGTTGACCTGGCGTCCGTCAAGTTCTGAATGGTGGAGCTTGAGCCCTTGCTGGAGTGCACCGCGATGCGTGAACTCCAAGAAAGCGCAGCCTTTTGATTTCGTGACAGCTTTCGTAGATGGTTTAGGTGTTAGTAGTCGTACAGTAGGTGGTGGAACTTTCGAGACGTGAGCGACCTAATTCAACAAGATTATGTTAACACGTACCGCATGTTGAAAAATGTGTTTGGATGGCCTCAGAGGTCGTGGTATATTTGAGATTCCCTGGCGAGGGGTGAGGACACTATGAAGGACTGATAAGAAACATCGTACCAAGAAAAAGAATGAATCGTTGTTTCATCTTCTCGCCCTCCATCCCTGTCTCTCCAGCCCCAGCATCGTCTTCTACATGTTCCTCCATATCGTCGAGAGGACTCCAGTCAGAACCTCTCCTTCGCTTTGGTTTTGGTTGGGAGTCTGACTCGGGGGATCCCTTTGCTTTTTCACCAGCTTTCCTCTTTCTTTTCTCCCCCCCCACCAGCTGCGTTTCTGTTTCCTCTCCTTCCGTTCGTGCTTTTCTTCTCCCGACAAAAGCTTCTTCACTGACTTGGCGGCCTTGTTGACCCTGAGTAGCAACAACAAGAGCCTGATCTTCGAGGCTAGGGACATCGATCTCGTCCTCCAAATTGTCAGTGATACCCGGTGCTTCGTCCTTGCGTTTTTTGTGTTTCCCTTCTCGAAAGGCGATGCCCTTCTTCTGGCGCTTTGTGAGTTTCGAAGTTGTGGGTAACATTTTGATCACAAATCGAGTATAAGTACGAGCATACCGGAGCGAATAATAGCCGGAACTTCGGAAGTATGTAATAGGATCGCACAGCCCAGATACTCATGTGCAGACAGTGGACACCAACAGGCTCACAACAGAGGATCGACAAACTCCGATATTTCTTGTTTGTCTCAAGGCCGGTGACCAGCAACCGAGCTAGTCGAGAACGACTAGTAAATACATACCCATACTCCTCTTTCAATAACGTTACTCCGCACAACCTCTTGTGACCAGATCAGCCGAGCGTCAGACCATTCACACCTTCCCCAGCTCCTTCAACGTCCCTCTCCTCGCCGTCCAACCCTCGCCGATGTCTCGGAATCGGACGCAATATCGGACTTGCGAGTCCTATCGTGGGACGCAGAATGGGGCTTGAAGAGACGCTCATCGAGCCTATTCCGACCTGTCGTGGGTTCGAGTAGCTGGGGAACGGAAATGCGGTAATGGTCGGGGATGACGTCGCCGAACTTGATGCTGGCACCGGAATAGACAGAGGGATGGGAAGTGAGGGTCTCCCACTTGGAGTACGAGGGTAGGATAGCGATGGATGAGACTCTCGGAGATAAGATATCGAGGGGGACACCGCTCTTCGTTTTGCCGCGGTAGGGTATGGGTCATACCTGTCATCGACTGTGTGCACGTGTGAACCTCATCCTTGTCTTTCAAAAGGATACTCACATTTCCGTTTATTGGAGCGGACTGCGCTAGTTGTTGGAGGAGGGGTGTATCGCCACTGCACCGAGGCTGGGGTCGAGGTTATCGATGGCGATGCCAACGGCTAGGAGAACATGAGCCTGGTGAACGCGCAAGGGACACGGGCCCGTACAGCATCCACATCCATTGCCACCACCATGGGACTCCCCATGAGAGACGTAGGAGGATCGTCTCCATTCACACTTTGTGAGGGCGTACAAGGTTTCACAGCCATATGGTCACCTTGAGGGTCAAGCACAAATATTGCATCGACATCGTCGTCGTCGTCGTCATCGCTTGGTGACCCCGCGCCATGCACCTCTTCATCGCCGGCCTCTTCTGGGTACCGCCCTCTATCAGACAGTGCGCGTGGCGTACGAGGTTGCAGTGGAAGGTCAGAACAGGATGCTAAGAGGCGTTGGAAGGCGGCTTCAGACTTGACCTCATTCTCTTCAGGGCGGGACTCGGCCAATAGGTTCAATATCCTCGGAGGCTTCAACTTTGCAATTATTGAGCGGCTGGTAAGGTTCGCAGGGTGACAATACTACTCACTGGATACGTCAGGCGCCTCGACCCGGTTGCATTGGAACTGAAGAGCGACTCATTGTCGAGTACGCTTAGATTGCGGCTCGACGGCGGAGTTGAGGGGTTCAAAGGCTCCTTATCATTCTCGTCACGAGTTTCTTCCGCGTCATTCTCGCATGGCATAACAATGGGAGGTGTTGGATTACCCGAGCTACTTGATGGTGAACTTTCGGTGTACATACGTTCCCTGTCGCTTTCTGATTCCTCTCCGTTCGTGCTTCCGCGTCTACTTGAGGGCACCGTGAAAGATATGGCGAGTGGACTATAAATGCGCTTTTCTGCATAGTAACTCGATGACTTTGGAAGCAGCGACGGGCGACGAAAACGGAGAAACAATGGGCTGGCAGGGCCATCATCTGCTATGGGAGAGACATTCGTCTTGCTTGAAGGCAGAGCGAATTCCTCCGAGGACGAAGGGAATGAGAGACGGCGAGGAGATTCTGACATGGAATATGTAAGAATCTTTGTGGGCAACCTCGTCGATGCGGTCTGTTCGTGAGGCCTCAAGGGACTGTGATGGGCCACAAGGTTATAGGAGTAATTAGGTACCTGTCACACCCCAAATATCTTGCCCTTATCTTCTGCGGAGAACACAACCTCTTCTACAAGTATTTGGTGTGGAATTCGTGAATTGTGGTTGGCTTAATTGTCGTTCACTCAGCCAGTTCAGAAGGCGGCATCAGGCGCTATTAAGGGGCAAATGTTTTGGCGAATATTCGCATGCCAAGGATGCCATTCTAATTTGGAAGTAAATAAAAAGACGTGTTATTGGGTAACCAGCACTACGGGACTTTTCTGGTGGGTGAGAGCGTTCGGAATACTTGTACATTTACATCTGGGTGATGCACTGAGTTCGTACCGTATGAATCAAGGTGAAGGCCAAAGGAGGTAGGCCGCATATGACGCGCCCCCGAGAAGTCCTGAAGAGAGCTTAATGGAACAGTACACCGCGAGTTAGGGTCTCGCTCACCGAACATCGACAAGCCTCCGATGAAAGCACCAGGAAGTCTCTAGACGTTTAGTCAGCGAGAGAGACAAGTTAAAGGCTGAATTGCATACGTTGACTGGATTTCCCGTTTTATAACCGAGGGTAAAGATGATACGACCAATAACGAATACGCCACACAACATAGCAGCAGCACGAGGGTACTTTAAGCCCAAAAACAGGGTGCTGCACAAATGTTAAGTACGTAAATCGGAGTGGAAACAAGAAGGCGAGGATGAGCTTACGATATGATGATAGTGGGTGCAGCCTCGAGAGTATTTTGATGGGCCCCTTGAAGAAGCGGATAAGTCGGCATGTTAGAATGACAGAAAGATGCAGGACGGCGAACGTTGGGTGCAGTTGAATTGTAATGCTATTGGATTGGCGTTGACCTGCTCTTGTTCGGCATAAACTATGCAGATGGCGTCGAGTGAACAACTGGCTAGACAAGACCAAGGATGCTGTACGCACGCTGGGGGTACGGAATGCCAGCGCGTGTACGAGCCCTGCGTACAAGCACCATCTGCCAGAGAAGGACCCAGCCAAGGGAAAGGAGAGATGCAGGGACAAAGCCGAATCTGGCAAGACAGTGTCAATGAGCGCGCAAGGGACGAACGAAAGGGACGCACTCGTCTGGAAGGATGACTTGAGTGGACATGGCAAGAGTCAACTGGTCGGAGGGCACTCGGGTTGACAGCATGGGGTTTTTATACGAAACTGTACATATTGGAAGGGTACGTGATTATCACCACGGAAACGAGGTTTCGGCATGATCTAGTCTCAGCTAGACGCGAGCCGAGTTCCAAGGTGTAGAGTGAACGTGCAGACCTTCTTCGATATGACCAATCTTGGGACGCTGGCGACGAGTACTGATCTTATCTTTCCGGTCACGTGATCTACAAAGCGATCGATGCAGCTTCTTTGCCTGTTTGACCCATCCAGCAAGTCGAAATGGCCAAGCGCGCCGTGTCAGACCCGTCATCTGATCCGCTGGTCAACGCAAAGACTCTTCGTTCCTCAGAAAAGCGCAATGCCCCCCCACCCGACGACATCGGCGAGTTCGAAGACGCTTGGGAAGACGAGCTCGAGTCGGATGAGGACGTTGTAGATGCGGATGCCCCGGACGGTACGAGCAATAGCATAAGTAATCCTGTATCCCACAGCTTTGTGACATATTCCTTGTCGTGCTCAGGAATGGACGTCGATGAGGTTGTTCCTGCCGTCGAAGAGTCCGAGGAGCCACCACAACACCTAGAGGCGTTCATACCCGGCACGCATGTTCTGGCGAAAGACGAAATATTAGAGCCAGATGATTCGGTCTACATCATGCGTCATTCAATGGACGTAACCTGGTCATGCTTGTCCTTCGACGTTTTACGGGATAGCCTTGGCGACGAACGGCAGAGATATCCTGCAACTGCTTATGTCGTCGCCGGTACGCAGGCCGCCAGAACTGACCAAAACGAGTTGTCTGTTTTCAAGATGAGCTCCTTGCACCGTACTCAGAGAGATGGAGGTTCGTTACTAGTATCAGGTCTTTCGTAACGCATTTGACTTTGACGACCGTAGACGTTGATGACGACAATGACGACGACGACGACGACGACGACACCCTAGATGAAGATCCCGTTCTCGAGTTTCGCTCCGTACCCCACAACGGCGGTGTTAACCGCGTCCGTTCCCAGCCCCTTCCACCCTCCGCGCCTTTGATCCCCGTCTTGCAACCATACTACACCGCAACTTGGGCCGAGACTGGCAAGGTTCACATATGGGACATCCGACCCCTCGTAGAATCGCTTGACGTACCCGGATATTCTTGGGAAAAATCACGGACGAATAATCCCACCTTTACAATCAAATCGCATGGACGTGCTGAAGGGTTTGCTATGGACTGGGCCGCGTCAACGGCGGCGAACCCATCGGCGCTGAGGTTACTCACAGGAGATGTCCATTCAAAAATATATCTTACTACATCGACACCCTCTGGGTTTAACGCTCTCACACAGCCCTTCGCATCACATACATCCAGTGTCGAAGACATCCAATGGAGCCCGTCAGAACCAACTGTCTTCGCATCTTGTTCGGCAGATCATAGCATTCAAATATGGGACGTGCGGAGTAAAGGACGGAGGAGTGTCACTGGTGTTGATCCTGCCCATGAGAGTGATGTGAATGTTATCAGCTGGAACAGGAATACGAACTACTTGTTGATCAGCGGCGGTGATGAGGGTGCAATCAAGGTCTGGGATCTCCGGAGTGTCAGCAAGCCAGGGTGAATAGCTCCTCCGATCTCCACAAGAAGAGCCGGCTCATTTTCCCTTAGATCCCCTCGCCAAGTCCCCAGCCCCGTTGCCACGTTTACATGGCATAACGGCCCTATTACATCGATTGAATGGCATCCAACGGAGGACTCAATATTTGCCGCATCTGGCACCGATGATCAGGTTACACTCTGGGACCTGGGAGTTGAACAAGATGACGAAGAAGTTGGTTCGTCGATGAATGAAACGCTGCAAGATAGTCGGGAAGTTCCACCACAGCTACTCTTTGTGCATCAGGGGCAGAGGGACGTGAAGGAAATTCATTGGCACTCTCAGATCCCTGGAACAGTAATCAGCACAGCATTGGATGGTTTCAACATCTTCAAAACAATATCGGTGTAGGCAAAAAATGGACCCCGAGACAAAAGTACCTGGATATAACTTGGATAATGCAATGGATGGCGTCCATTTCATTCTTACACGATATTACGATACTGTGTAGGTGGACTAGAAAGGATGAAGTAACATCCACGTCTACTCGTCAGTAAAGACCGACTCTGTTATTCCCCCTTGGCGAACGTATCTGCTAAGAGTTAACTCGACGAAATTCTGCGCAAGCAACTCCACCTACTTTGGCGATGTTCTTGTGTAGGATGTCAGTCATCACAGCGTATACATTTCTAATGTCAATGAGGTTCTGGCGAGCGAAGAAAAGTTGCTTCTCATCATGTTCTTTCAAGGCGAGCTATGGGCGGATCAAGATTACTTCGCAGAGTTATACTCAAATACGTACCGTATAGTCTTCGATGTTGGGATATTTAATCAGCTTCGAGCATATCTTGGCTCGTGCCAAATAGTTTTGTCGGACACTATCACGGATGTTGTACGCACTCTCTTGGGAGCGGAGTAGCTCACTGAGGACCTCTGGTACGAGAATTGAGGATTTAGCTTGCATCACTTCTAGTGACTTACCCTCTTGTATCTGGACACCTATGCATTATGAGGTCGGTCGCTACAACCAACAGAGAACTATTGGCACATACCAAAATTATCGCCACTAAAACAAGATGGAGAGATAAGAGAACCAACGAATATCATGTCAGATGTAAACATACTCTTCTATTCTGAGAAAGTGAGTCAATATGTATAAGCCAGGTATCAGGTATATTCAAACGCACTTTGGCATTGTTAAGTTAACCCATAGCTTGACCTTGTCCTGTATCGAACTGAGCATCTAGCGAAGGTAAGTTGCGGACCTGACTCACGCAAGAATCGGACAGCTGTGCACACTCCGCCTTGATAGTTTCTTGCAGCTTCAAGATGTGCCTATTGGCATGGACGAGTTCAGGATACCTCGCATTTACAATGTCGTTCGTCGATGATGAGATGCCATCTTCCCCGCGTTTCCGCTTCGAGGAAGGACCATTTGAATCAGGCGTACTTGGGGGTGGATACACTCTCGGGTCTGTAGATGCAGGGGCCTGTGACATGTTGTAAGGCGAATCCGGGGCATTGGCATCGTCGATCATGGCGGAAAGCTCGCTGCGAGGGGTCAGTTAATATTTAAAGTACATATCTAGATGGCTCGTACAGTGTCTACGCAGTACTCAATAACCTGAGTCGCTGATGCATGCAATACACTCACTTTGGCTGGAAAAATACGGAAGACGATGTCTTCTGCAACAGAGGCGACTCCCGCTCGGAAAGCCTGGAATACGAGTTAGCATATCGAAGCATTGACGTTACTACAATACTTTCTTCTAACTTCTCTGAGGTCTCCTTAGGCATAGACATGGTAGATGTAGATGAGAGTAGAGATGCAAGTGCAGAGAGACGCGCGTACTTGCAACGTCGTCGATTACCTCATCGGGAGACTCATCACACTCGCGACTCAGGACACCTTCGTCTGCAACCACAAACTTGAGTCTAGCATGAGTAATCAGGTACGTTTATTATCTACTCTGGATGGGATGGTCGTTCTCAGTTTCTTAGGATGAGAACGATGTTATCTCGACGTTGACAGGTTTCTCGCTCAATAATGTCCTCCAAGGGTTGTCTCTACCAGCGGGGAGCGGCCTCACCAGTAGTCTTGGGATCGCCGGCTTGCCAGCGCTGGACGCTTCGCAAATCTACAGTGATAAATGGGACGGAGACGAGGACGCTGTCGGTGCGGACCAGGGCGAGGATTACGAGGACGAAGTGGACAGGGAGCTTGAGAACGAGTCTTTTGCTGGTGACGTCATCAAAGTGGAAGCCCAGTCCCCAGTCTCGATGCGGCCAAAGGAAAAGTGCGTACGAGTTGTGAAGCGGCTCATCGAGAGACCAAAAACAGTTTATGAGCGGTTCCCTGGTTTCGAGAAGGACAGGATTCTCGATTTTTCCGACTTGTTTAAGGGTTATACGGGAAAGAAGTCAAGAATAACGAAACGACCTCTCACAGGTCAGTGAGGCATTCCTTTCGTTCGTGATGACCCTCGTCAACTGTGATTAGTCGAGAGCATTTACCCGCGCAAGCGGGAGGTCCCCCGAGGCTTTCTGGAGGCTGTTGCAGGCGACACTCAGCGTCAGAACGAGAACAAGCGCGTAGAAGAAGCCGTTTCTGCTGGGAGCATCGAGAATGACTTAGTAAAAGCCATTGAGGTAATATCAACATCGATTCTTCATTCAGGGTTGCTTATTATCTCTCAGGAACGTGAAAACTCAGCGCTCCCGATAACGCTTCCTCTGCATGACAGGAGCTTCGACCTTGTGTTGTTGTCGAATTGGGAAGAGGACATCGTATATGCGCCTGGCAAGATCACCCGAACCCCAAGCCAGGAAGCAGACAATCTAACTACTCCAGCGAATAAATCCCTCGAGTCGGGTGCATGGACGCAGAGTATTGTGTGGGGCCCCGGGGCTCCATTTCGCGACTTCACTCAGTTGGAACTGAACGAGGAGGATTTTGCGGTCGAGGAGCGCCCAACAGGTATGTATTAATTTGGTTTGGTGGTTAAGTTCGACACTCACAGAATCCAACAGTGGAAACAGTCAGACCGCGGAAAAGGCTAAGGGCTGACAATGCACAGTCTCGCGATAAATTCAACCTTTCAAATGACCACTTATATGAAGTTGCCAAGGAAGGTGGTCGGCATCGTGTCCGTCAGACTTTTGGCCAATTGGTTGTGGAACATGCGTACCCTGCGCAGAAACTCCAGTTGCCATTTGTGAGTCTTGTGAGTAATATTCGTAGGATATTACTAGACACTACGTCCCTCAGTACAAGACGCGGCTTTCCAAACAAGAGGCTCGTTCCTTCCACCGGCCGGCCTTGCAGTTCCCCACCAATATCGAAATTCGCTTTAGCAAAGTACGGACTGCAAAGAAGAAAAAGGACAAGGCAGGGCGAAAGGTTGGAAAGGGTGGTAACATTGGCGAAGGACTTCACAGGACGAGCGATCTGACACTCAGGGACACCAGTAACTTTGTTCTTTGGGAATATTCTGTGTGTCTTGTCCTTGCCATTGCTTTTGGTTGAACGCGGGCTCACCGAGTTACAGGAGGAGCATCCTCCCATTATTCCAAACTTTGGTATGGGTAGCATACTCGTCAACTATTATCGCAAAAAAGACGAGAAGGATGATTACATGCCCAGGGTAGGTTTTGTCTGATCATGAAAAGTTGTATTGACAGGCGGTATAACCTCTAGCTCGACCTCGGTGTCCCATTTGTGCTCGAGCCACAAGATGAATCACCGTTTATGAAGTTCGGCTATGTCTATCCTGGACAAACCTTCCCGGCTCTTTACAACAACCTCGTACGTGCACCACTCTTCCGCCACAAGCCCTATCCTACCGACTTTCTTGCTGTGAGGTATGGAGCGCCGCGCAACTCTAATCACACCTGGTCGCATTTATGAAATAATATCCAGGAGTACAACGAAAGGAGACACGAAATATTACCTACGAGAGATCAAGAACCTCTTTGTGATCGGACAGACGTATCCTGTGACTGAGGTTCCAGGACCTCACTCGCGGAAGATAACGAATACCATCAAGTACAGACTCCAGATCATCGCGTTCAAACTGCTTAGGAAAAGCACTGAAGAGCGTCTCAAGATTTCACGTTTGATGAAATACTTTCCGGACCAGAACGAGCTTCAGATGCGGCAAAGGCTCAAGGAGTTCATGGAGTACCACCGTCGAGGACCTCACCAAGGCTTTTGGCGCCTCAAAGCTACTGTTACCATCCCAAGCGATACTGACATGCTCAAGATGGTCGGACCGGAACAGATTGTCCTTATGGAAAGCATGCAAGTTGGGCAACGCCATCTGCAGGATTCAGGGTACACACAAACTGCAGAACAAACGGACGATGATGAAGGTGAATCTAAGCTTTCTATAGAGCAACAGCTTGCTCCATGGATCACGACCAAGAACTTTTTGTTCGCCACCCAAGCCAAGGCCATGCTTCGGCTGCATGGCGACGGTGATCCCACTGGTAGAGGGGAGGCATTCAGCTTTATTCGAATATCCATGAAAGACATCTTTGTGAAAGCTGGAGAGGACTACGAGCAAAAACTTGGTACGTGAATGGCTTTCCGATCTCATCCGCTACTCACGCGACCCAGCCGAGGCGGAAAACCGACCCAAATCTGCTCATAGGTATAACGTAGCTGAACAACAGCAGATATACAAGTCTGAAATCGAGAGGATATGGAAGGCACAGTTCGACTCGCTGAGCCGCAAGGATGAGCCTCAGCTGACACCCGAGGATGAAGCACCTGTGCCCGAGACCAAAAAACCTGTGCAGAGGCAGGCATCTACAAAGCTTGAGATGCCTCTCTCCCCTGCTATGTCGCCCGCTCCGGGACGGCCCGCCTCACCGACGTTTAGCCGAGGATCATCGTTGGAGCGTGACCGAGAGACGAGTATGGGTCCAGAGGGCAGTCGCAAGGTGTTGCGGATAAAACGCTTGGTCGGTCGTGTCATATTTTTCCCCGAGGATCATCGCATTGATTCTCCCTTAGGTCGATGACGAGTGGCAAACGGAAATCATCCGCGATCCGGCTGTCATTCGTGCCTATGTCCGCGCGCGACTGGTGATCGAGGAAGAAGCGACGCTAGCCGATAACCTCGCGCCGACGGGCGACGCGGACACGGATAAGCGCTACAAGAAGCGGTGCGTCTCATACCTTTTGACGTCCTTGCGCGATCTCACGCTCTGCTGGTTGATCAGGCTGGAGGAGCGTATCGCGAGGATGAAGAAGAACCAGGAGCGACGCTTGCACCGCAAGAATGCAAAGATTGTCAAAGAAGGGGGTACGCCGATGCAACTCAATCGACCCTTGAAACCAGATACGACAGTAGGCGTTCCTTTTCCTTCCGTCTGTGCTGCGCATTGACCCGTACCTCTGCTAGCGACGCTGCGGCCACTGCGGACAAATGGGGCACATGAGTACGTGTCCGCCTGCCGTGTCATCACATATCTGAATGCCAACACTGCTCGCAGAGACGAACCGAAAGTGCCCGCGCTGGGCCGAGTTCAACAGCGGCGCTCCGCCTGTTCCCGCGACGCCGTCTGCGACAAGTCCGCCACCCGTAACCCCGAATGCATCGAGTTTCAGTGGGTTCAACAAACCCTCGCAGAACGTCTCGTTCGGGTTTAGTGCTGCCGTTCCGTCTCCTCTCGCAACGAGTCCCCCGGTGTCGGCCATGGAAGACGTCGAGCCTTCCGGTTCTGCGCCCAAGATCAAACTTACGCTGAAACGTACCTAGTTAATTTGCACCGTGCCCAGTGGATGACCGATGATACAGTCTTGTATAATACCAGTATGTAAAACGCGTTTCAAGATACGAGTACAGCATGCATATATGAACGAGATGGGAAAGCGGTCGATCTATGAAGCCACGGCCATCTCGACATCTACCGGGAGATGGTGCGTAAATGGCTTGGGGGATTCAGGGCGTGGGGACGTGAAACGCTTCCTAAAGTCCTCGTTGGTTTTGACGAGCAAGTGCCGAATGAGTTCGGCGTGCCGTCTCCTTTCCGCGAGGGAATCGTCCTTGTGAAGACGAGCCAACTCGATCTTGTCTACCTTGCTGACGAGCTCGTCGTGTTCTGTGATCGAGTGTAGACTCGGGATGCTCTTGTGAGCTGGTACAGGAGACGACCTCGTCGAACTGGGCGTGGTTCCACGGGAGGTGTCAGGTGACCGGGGGGCAGAGACGGGTGAGGGGGAGCGGTACATCTCCGTGATGGAAGGTAACCTGAGCGGACCTGCATCCGGCTTGAGCGAGGGAAGTTTGAGATGTGAGTCCTCAGGTAAGAGGAGCGGATAGAGGGGGTTTGATGAAGTGAGAGAGCCCTTTGCGACAGACGACAATGAACCGAGGTTTGGGGGAGGACCACGGTAATTGTCGGCATGGATCGTGGGCTCGCGCAGATCTGTGACGGTGCCAGGGGCAGTCTTGAGCGAGTTCATCACGGTGTGCACTGGCTTTCTAAGGTATTCGGGAGCAGCCAGCTGAACGGGAGGAGCAACACCGCGAGGCACGCGAACATAGTCAAACTGTGCGAGCGAGTCCGAGAGGGAAGAATGGTGGGGTGGGGTTGCATTGGAGGGGGTGGAACTGGAAGAGTGGGGGGACGTGGGATCAAGGGGTGGAGTGGGGTGGAGACGACTCTGAGGGGAAGAAGAGGGATAGACAGATGGGGGGTAGGAGGAGGTATGAGCCATAGCAAAGTCGTGCGACGCGGATGGCGACGCAGTGCGGTTGTGGGAAGGAGGGATTTGTTCTGTGGGATAAGCACCAGCAGGCTGGGAGGTGGACGAATACGAGTACGGGGAAGGGTACTGAGACTGCTGGGCAGACCTGGGAAGGGAGGCAGGTGGTGAGGGATATGCGTTAGAGGGATAATGATGAGAGGGGTAGGGAGCGTCATGCGAATAGGACTGGGAGGAAGGAGGAAGACCGGGCATGCCGGCGATGCCGAGCTGGTTGAGGCTGTCCGGATCGAAATAAGAGGTAGGGGAGAAACGGTCTGAAGCAGTGCGATGGACGGCAGTAGTGACATCGCGACCGAGGGTAATGAGAAACTCGTTTACGGCGGCAAGCTCTTCTGGTGTGCGCACGTCAAAGGAGACGGAGCGGGGGTTGAAATCGTACTGGGAGACATTGTGGGCATAGGCGATGTCGTTGAGACGCTCTGCCATTTCTATGGAGAGGATGAGCGAAGAGGCGGGCAGCAGGAGAGATACGCACGGGGGTCGTAGGCAGGTACGAGCCTGCGCTTCTTGACGTCGGCAAAGAAGTCGTCGACGGCATGGTCATAAGAGCGCTTGTTTCTGAGGGGAGGGATGGGGTGAGACTTGTGGGCGTCCCAAGAGGGGACCTGGTTGTGGAGAAAGAGATCGTACGTGGAGGACGTGACGTGGCGGGTGGGATGGTGCTGATCCAGGTCGGGGGTCGGAGTACCGTGTGAGAGGGAGGCAGTGTTTGGCCTGTTACGGGCAAGCGCGGACGGGGGAGGAGGTGCTGCGGAGGGCTTGACAGAGAGGGACTTGTTGAGGGCCCCCCTGTGTGGGGGCGGATCACCGCGGACGCGCGAGACGTACGCGGGATCACTCACGGTGATGGCCTTGGAGTGCTTGTGCTGGGCGTGGTGCTCCTCTGTGTGGATCTTTTCGTGCTTTTTGAGGTCCTGAGGGCGCTTGAAGGACTTTTTGCAGATCTGGGGGGGATGAGCGGGGGCTGCACGGAGCAGGGG
>JBBPJY010000264.1:0-16938 GCA_038088975.1 Xerocomus cyaneibrunnescens
ATGAGCCAGAAACTCTCCTCAGGTACAGTGTCGTGCTAATGTGCAACAATTGGCCGTTTCCCGCTCTGCCGTGACACCGACAGGCCACGAGTCGAATGCCCAAACTCAATTGTGTCACACCGCACGACCCATCAATTGGGGGTTCGTTGACGGCAGCATATACCTTCACACACCCCCTCCCTCCCTATCAAACTTCCCGTCGCTACTGACCGTAATGATGGGTTTCTTCCATGCCTGAGGCATCAATGAGCACTGCCCGTACGTGCCCCCATGTGGAGATCGGAGAACGGCGCCACAAAGCACCCATCCACAGCCTGCCACAACAAAAATGGATCCGAGTATAACAGTCCGTTTCGAAAACTTGATATCTATGTGTTCAATCGTAATGTAGTAATACAAGCAAACTATTGCATGCGTGTGGGTATCAGTTCCGTCACAAAATCGTCAAGTGTCAGAGCAGGCACGATCATCAATACCGTGTCAATCTACTCTGTCAAAAACCACCCAAACACCCTTCAAAGTCGAGGGCGGGGACGGTGAAATCGCTACAATGCAGTATCCGTCCGTCGGCGCTCTCCTGACGGGGCTTTTTTGGATGGGACCGACCCTGACTGTGAGATCGGCGAGTGCCCTTCTTCTCCAGCGGCGTGCTGGGCACATGCGGCAAGAACAAGAGCGCGGATTCGATCTCTTGCTGAGTAGGGAAAGACGGCAACATCACGTCGTTCCCGAACCGTACGGCGATCCGGTGGTCTAGCAACGCAGGCTCAGGCGGCGTCTGCAGGACATCCGAGTCATCTGATTCTGAACGTCGACAGAAAGCAAGTAAGTTGGTTAGGCATCGCGTTCACAGCGAGAAATAGGGCGGATAAACCTGATGGCTCGATCGCGGACCCACGAGATTGGAAGTAGCTTCCATGCGGGCCTTCCGGATCCCAGCGGCACGAACGACGTATACGGCGGGGACAAGACGTCTCCACGAACTCTCTTTCGTGACGACCGGGCAGGGCGCAAACGTTGGGGAGCACCTCTGCGGGCGTGCGGTCGTACACTGCGGAGGAGTGGGTGATGAAGGTCGATGTAAGGGTCGGAGTAGGGGGGAAGTGGACGTGGGCGGAAACTTCAACGGAAGCACACGATGCGAATGGGAACGGCTGGCATTGCTGGTGATAATGAAGATCGGATAGGTGAGGGTGCTTGAGGATCGGCCGCATGAAATAGGTTTTGAGGACGTGGAGGGAGAACGTCAACCACCAGAGACGCGGGGGACGAGCAAAATGGCGGTGGAAGGGGAGTAGGAGGGGTAGGGGGAGGTGGAGCAGGAAAGCCGGGTTGGAGGTATGGGCGACCCGGCCTTTATAACATCATGAAAAAAAATAGCGGAACGTAACGCTCGCATTGCAATCGTTTATGCTTCGGAGTTGTCGCTCTTCGGAGTTTCAAATGTACAGCAGTAGGTGTCTCTTGTTGCCCGATACAAATTCAAACTCCGCCCGTCACGACCGAATTTAAAATTAATTTTTCTTTGGGAGAAGAAGACCACCCGTGTGGAGGTGGCGACTGGCAGGGGCACCGTCTACAATGCCAGCGAGTATCCACCTTCCCTGCTGGGGAGTCTCAGCCCTGGAACTCTCGAATAAGCAAGTGCGGAAAGAGAAGGGCATCTATTTGTGATATGTTGCACTGGGTGGTGGGCCTGTCTCCTGGCGCGCGGCGCGGGTGGGACTTTCAAATGGCAGAAAAGACGCAGTCGAACCACTCCGCCACGGTTCTCACCTACCCCTTCCTCTCGTTTAATTCGTGGTGTTTCTTGATGTTTACCCCACAGACACACGTTCATGAGATTACTGATGGTGGTGACACGAACCTGTCTATACCACATACGGGCGACGTCGACAGTGACATCTACTGACACCGCTGCCACTGACGACTCTACCAAAGGCGATGGCGGCGATCTTTTCGTTAGCCTTTCGCTTCTGCTTCCGTCGTTCCATGCTACTCGGTGGGCCAAGCAAACGATCATGAAGACGATGCGACGGCGGCGGATCATTAATCCACCCCTTCGGTGTACCTCCAGCTCTATCGCCCGCAACCGGGACTTGAGCGTCCCCGAGGGTGGATCTCCGCCAGGGGGATCGCGGAACATGTGACACGTAGGGTCTCCTTCCCAGCCGCCAATATCACCAATTCGCAAGATCAACATAGACTCGCTCGGCCGACTTCAACTAGCAGTACTTCCTTCCCCCCATGTTTTGCGTGTGCGATACAGTCTTGTATTTAAAAATACATCCATGGACGTAACACCGACCTACCCGCCAAGACGAAAGAAGCTCCCGAGACTACATCGACCAAGGATTCATACCAAGCCCATTTCCTGTCCGATTTCTGAATTCGGCAGGTGCACTCCATGGATCTGGTTCTAAACCTTGAAACGTGATGGTCCCATCTGGTGAACCAAAGGATAGACCCGGCGAAGTAGCAAACCTCGACTCCGTGCCCAGCCGATCGTGCGAGTGAGGTGGCTGTGAGAGATAGCGGGAAGAACCCTCAAACGAGACTCCATCAGGCGACCCTGCAAATGGGTTCCCCAACGTGGTATCCGACGCATTGCCAAACCCCTTTGGAGAAGACCACGCCGGGCTCATTTCGGGTGGATAAGTCGGTCGAGATAAGCCACCATTCGACTCTGAACAAAGTTTCGCTTCCCCTGGTTCTTCCAGTGCCCCGTCCACTGTCCTATACGGATCTTTGTCATGCAATGTCAGAGAGGTGGTGAAAGTGGCGTTCAGAGCGTGATCAGGCAAGGTCCGGCCTGACGACCCTGCTCCATCCGCATCGTCGTCATAAGGGACCGGCTTGACAACGGCCATCTCATCCTGGCTTATCAGTGGCGATTGCGGTGGAGCGGAATTAATAGAATGTAACCCAGGTGGCAGTACTGAGGTGCCCTGATCCGGCTTAGTCTGCGGAACCACGAGTTGCTCGGGATGTCGCGCCGCCTCTCCGATCATGTGTTTGATGGCGGCTAAATCGAAACCAGCATGGACTGCTGGAACGTCTGCTGCGGAATCCGATGAACGCCGCTCTGGCGGCAAGGGGGTGTCACTACGGTCTGGGTGAGCAGCGGGCAAGGGACTTGGCGTGGTGTCCATGCGGGGCGGGAGGTCGTCTTCCAACTTGGACGAGGCCTTCCGCCTCGAAGAACCAAATGAAACAGCCGAGGGAGGTCGAGAACCGGCGGAGGGCGGATGCGATGTCTTTTTCGTGCGCTTCGAGAACCATCCTTGCTTTTCCTGCGTGTTTTCATCTTCCTCTCGAATAACCACTCTGTCCCCTTCAAAGTCGGGTTCCTGTTCGATCCATCAGCCATCATGCCAACCAGCGCCAAGGGAGCTACGTTGTGCGTGGCACGCACCACAGGTTCATCAAAGTAATCCGCAGTCACGGGAAACCCGAGTTGGTCGAGAATGAGAGGCATGAACGTTCTGTAGCTCATGTGTCCCGAAATCTTGTCCGTCACGTCTACGTTCTCCACCCCGTGTATGCCTTCTATCGGTCTCAAACCAGCTACCGAACTGAGGCCACCACTCGTGGCACGGAACAGATAGTTCAATACCCAGTCGTTCCTCGCGTAAGCGTTCACGAACCGACCAGAAACGACGCTGCGCGCATTACACCATGTGCTTTGCGAGGCGGTGAGCGTGGCGCCAAGCATGAAGACATCTTGGACGATGCCGAACCCCTTTGCCTTGGCAAGCTCTACCAGTGCATAGAATATAACACGGCCCCCGAGCGAGAAGCCGATTAGCGTGATCGGTCTAACCCCGAGATGCCGTTGTAATAATAACTGTGCAAGCACACTTCCTGCTGCGCGCGCCCGGTCGAGAGCATTGTTCCAAGGGTTGTCGATAAGGTAACCTAGCTTCGATAGGACTAGACCAAGCGAGATGAATTGCAGGAAAAACAACACCAAAGTCATGACAACTCACTGATGGGCCACTGAAGGGCACCCACGAGTGCGGTCATGGCGGTATGCTGCAACACCGTCTGGCCGAGTTGAGTTAAAACTTCGCTCGTCAGGATCCTCAGAGCACTTCCAGTTTCTTGGATCATCTCTGGTTCCCAGAGAACGCTGAACACATCCCCAACAATTGGGTCTAACACGCTGAAAGGCAGTCGCACATCATCTATCTTGCCACTCATAAATCTGCAAACGTATGAGTAGGACAGCAGAGAGAAGAGAACGGCGCTCCTACCCAGGGACAGTTAAGATGCAACTTACGCGTTTGTTATTATGGAGTGGTAGTACATCAAAGGTCCTCACGCTTCGAGTCCGTCTGGTCATACCACGTGCAGCGATGCCAGAGCCCGTCAGGACACCGCCTGTCGTGATCACTGCAGCACCTCCTGCACCTGCGAGGAAGCCTGTCGTCCCTGATATACCGACAGTGGTAAGCGCAGCGCCAAGACCTGCCCCGATCACAGGAGCCAACAGCCCGGCTGACAGTCCAATGACGAGACCGCCCCCTGCCAGCACGATGAGCTAGCGGCAGCACATGTATATGCTCAATGACTTGCCTAGCGTTGCGAGACCCACCATCATATACCGCCTTTTCCTGGCAGCCTTAGAAGATTCCTCGATGATCTCTTGATTTTCCAATCTTTCGACGCCTTCCTGAATTTCGAGCGCTTCGGTGACGCGCCGCTCGAACTTGACAACGTCGATCCAACCAAGCCCGAGTTTCAGTGCAACATTTTCTAGCAGCACGCGAGAACGTGCGTCATAGACACTGTCGGCAACTAAGATAAGGAACAAATCGCACAAAACTGTCCATCGAATGTCAAGTGTGACATCTTTGTCGACGGACGAGAGTGTGGTGGTGACACCAGGTATTGATGATGATGCTACGGACGTATCCTCCAGGACACGAGCAGTCGTTTGAAACGTAGGAGTAGTCGAAGGCGGCGAGGTAGTAACTGGTAATTTGGCAGGTTTTAGATCAATGTCTTGCCCCATCGGATGTGACTCTTGCTCCATTTCCTGTCTCTTTGCCTCTACAGGATCATATTCTGGATTGGCAATTGTGTGTGTCGTCATCAAAGACGGAGCAAGATCGCTGGCTTGTACGCCATGCAGCGCAAGACTGTCTATCATCTTTTGCTCTGCAAATATGCGTCAGAACGCGCCGTTCATGTACTAGAAAAAGGAAAAGGATAACGAATATGATACCTGCAATCTCCAAGTCCATATGATAATAGAGTCGCCCCATCACCTTCAATGCCCAAAGCTCCATGCTGTGGATAGCATCCTTCAGCTCTTTCTTCCGCGTATTTTTCTGCTTCTGCACCATCTCCTTCGCAGTAAGGGCACAGAGACCAACATATGCGATACGCTGCGCCTCCGTGAGCATCTTCTTCGTCGCCTGCATCTGACCCAGCGGCGTCATTGCCTTGTCCTCATCGAAGAGGTATCGCGTCCGTAGATGCACCTCATCCGCCTCGTCCTCCTCGTCCACGCGCAATCGGGTATACTCATTCTCGTCCTGTTCCGTCTTCGAGCGCCATTGCGTCCCTCGGTCGTCGACGTCGATGATGTTCCCCCTCGCGTTTCCGCCCGAGTGCGGATGCGCATCCGATCCGGTCTTCTTCGGTACATAGTGGTATTTTCGTTGATCCTCCTCGTCGAGGCCGCCCCCGAACTCGTCTTCTTTGACGACGGGCATCTCCTGCCAGCCTCCTTCGTCGTCATCGGCGTCGGCATCAAATGAAAATGGGTTATTTTGTGTTGGCATTAGGCCGATGGTGGTGCGGACTGGGTTAATTGAATGGCAGGTATCATCAAAAACGGTGGTCGTGTCAATCCCCCTCGAGGATCGCGGAGGGCCTGGTTTCCCACGACTACCGGATGCCATCTTCCACCCGGCGGAGTCTAGTATGAACACCTCGGCCCTCCTGGATTCGCACCGTGTCAGACATCATGATGTTCCAGACAGAGATGCGTCGTACGAGCATCTGGGGTGCTAGGCCACAGTGATCGGACTGTTCATATGAACAGTGCAGGCAACCTGCTGCGGATATCAGGTCAGTGATTTCTCCATAGGTCAAGCTCTCCAGACCCTCTCATATACCCCCGCAAGCACTTCTTATCTTGTCTCCAAACAAGTCTAATGTCTGAGAAGTTTAGTAACACTATTCTCACTGGATTCCACGGTCCGCGGGGTAGCAAAGGCACGCGCATCACGCATTGACTTCGTTGTTGCCAACGGATACATAACCTTCTTGCAATGCAGTGTACGGCACAATTCAACGTTAGGACTGGACATGAAAGTTGTCCGTAGTCATCGAGTCCTATGGTGTGGTCGCTGTGGTTGTGAATTCAAGGCCGCCGTGATCACATTGCCTCTCACCGGACCGGCACGATATTTTCGACTCGGATATTACAGGCAGAGACTAATCTGAAGAGCTCAGGGCATTTAACTCCTTCTACTCAGTGAGAGAGGTATAAAGACAGTGTATTTCAGGTTCGTTGTTGATAACGAAGATATAGGCTCAACTCATCGGGATGCAGTGGACGGTGTCAGATGTACTGGCTAGCGTTCCCGTCAGGTATTATGTTGGTGCAGGTATTGCAGCAGTCATTGTCTGGCACGCACAGTTGCCTAGGCGTCCTAATGCAAGTCAATGGTCCATCACTGTTTCGTGAAACACTCACCTCTTTCGTTTCTTCTTGTTTAGCTGAATGCATTTCCGACCGCTGGATCAAGTGGTGGTTGGTTTGGCTCCTGGTTGGCTGGCATCAAGTACATGACTAACGCGGCGGACGTTATCCAGGAGGGATACAAAAAGGCAAGTATTCTTGTTCACACTCGCTATTTTGACCTCCCTTCATGGTGTATACAGCATAACGGTGCTCTGTTCAAGATTGCAACGCTCTACCACTGGGTCGTCATCGTAACCAGTCGTGCACATCTAGAAGAGCTGCAAAATGCACGCGAAGACGAGTTGTCTTTTCGGGAGGCCATGAATGAAGTGAGAAGCGTGCTCCTTTTCTAGTTGTTGTGACCCTTCCTAAAAGAGGGTTATGGATAGGACTTCGATTTTGAATGTCTATTGGGTCCCGAGGTTTCCAAGAATCCGTACCACCTCTCAGTGTCGCGCTCACAGCTCCCTCGTAAGATCGGAAGCTTATATCCTGAGTTGCGAGATGAGATTATCACTGCCTTTGACGACATTTTGCATCTCAACGACAATGGTAACGTGTCTCTTATCACTGAAAGGTATGATTGGCTTATATTGAGTGGCGTAGAATGGAAGAGCGTACTAGCTTTGAGCACTGTCCAACAGATCGTGTGCAGGGCTAGTAACAGATCATTCGTCGGTCTTCCAGTGTGTATGTCTTTCCATTTTACAACCTGCTTACATTTTCGAGCCTTCGTCGTAGGTCGTAATCCGGATTACGTAGCTCTCAACATCAAATTTACAGTTGACATCCTCACAGGCGGTCTTACGGTTGGATTCTTTCCGAATCTTTTGAAACCGTGCGTCTCTGGTGATCGCTTATCTATGAAAGCTGTCCTCAGTTTCCTGGCAGCCTAGCAGCCCGCTTCATCACAAACGTCTCTAGGAACGTGAGGCAGGGGGTCAATCACCTCCGTCCGATCATCGAGGAGCGACGGAAGTACTTGAACGAGTATGGGAAAGACTGGTCCGAGAAACCTGTTCGTTTTCGGCATTTTCTGTCGCCACCATGTTCACCTTTCTGATAGAACAATCTCTTATCATGGCTGATGGACGAAGCTCCGGATGCCACGGTCGAATCCTTGACGAAGCGCATACTGTCGGTCAACATTGCTGCTATTCATGTGCGTGCCTATCATTGTTTCTAGGTGTGCGTTCGCTCCATCTGCTGTATCACAGACGTCAGCCAACGTATGTATGAACCAATGGTCTTGTCTTGACGTCTTGGTCATGGTCATGGTATCCTTCAGGTTTTTACGTATGCGCTCTACAACCTAGCGGCAAACCCTCAGTATGCCGAGCCCCTCCGTGAAGAAGTCGAGGCTATTATCGAGAGGGAGGGATGGACGAGAACGTCCTTGAACAAGATGCGCAAAATCGACAGTTTCCTCAAGGAGAGTATACGCATAGAGGGCATCGACATTTGTCAGTCACTTTTTGGATTAGTTCCTTGTACATCGCGCTATTTATTCATGTCCGCTTCCATTCTGTAGTAAGCATGACGCGGAAGGCCGCACAGGACTTTACATTCTCCGATGGAACATTTATCCCGAAAGGAACTAGGATCAATGCGGGCCTCATCGCGTTACATCGTGATAACTTGCTGTACGAAAACCCAGCGGTATTTGATCCGTTCCGGTTTGCAGACAAAGGCGATGAGGACGGAGAAGGCGCAAGGCACCAGTTTGCTTCGACTTCTCTCAACTACCTGCCGTTTGGACACGGCCGATATGCGTGGTATGTCCATCACTCGTCGAGGCTATTCAGGTTCGCGACGTCTTTTGTCTTTCTTGGTAGTCCTGGTCGTTTCTTTGCCGCCGCCGAGCTGAAAATGATGTTGGCTCATATCGTCACAACATACGATGTCAAGCTGGAAGAGAACATGACTCGTCCGCAGAGCTTGTACGTTGGGAGTTCGATTGCAGCCAATTCCACGGCCAAGGTGATGTTCAGAAAGCGAGCTTGCAACGGTGGGGCAAAATAGATATTCTTGACCCCATTTCTGTATTTGTTTCCGACAACTATTGGAGGCACTCAGTGTATAGTATCTGCTACGTTCGCTGTATCGTAGCCAGAACCATACCTGAGCCCTCCTGCCTTGGGTCCAGGGTTGGCATGAATGTGACAGTGGTATCGCACGTAACGGAACAGCTCTCAGGTTTCAGTCACTCTCAGACTGTAACATCCAACAGCATCTGCCATGTTAGTAAGTAGACACCGTTCTCTTGGATAGGCTTCGTGGTCACGGTCGGTTGAAAGGAAAAATTCTGTGGCGAACTGCCAGTAGTGAAGCAGTAAGCGCAGTATTGAAGAGCGCTACTTCCGCAACCTTGATGACTTATCACTTCGGACTTTCCCATCATATTCCCTTCAGGGACTTCCGGTGCTTCGCCGGGCATTCAGCCTGGGAGCCATAAAACGTCTGGTTCGATGGTCGAGACCAGCAAATATTCCGTAAGTCTCGAGTTTGGGCCGCCGCTGACTCTCAGTGGCTCTGCCTTCTGCGATCACTAACCCCGCTCCACTGTAACTACGACGAAATCCCAGAGGACTGTGCCGTCACGTACGTCGCTGGAGGGTCCCAGAACGCTGCACGGGGGCTGCCGTGAATAGGTGCACCACCGTGTGCTCAACCGATCTAACTAAGCGGCTACACCATTCCTCCGTCCCAATTCGGCAGTGTAACTCGGCGATAACGTTCTGCGAAGCAGTTGTGGGGAGCGAACAAGCTGGAAGGCCTGGAAGATCCCGGATGACACATACCTCGTACGTAGTTCGGTTACACAAGCTCGCGTTCCCAGATTACAGTGGACGTTGCCAGACCAACTTTTCTAGTATGCCTGTTGGGTACGTTGTAGCAGCCATTGTAGCAGCCATTATCATCAGGATTGCACACTGGCAGTTATCGAAGCGTCCCGGTGTAGGTCAACGTGCCTCCATTTCATGGTACACTCATCGCTTTCTGTTCAGTTCAGTGCATTCCTAACCGTAGGATGTAGTGGTGGCTGGATTGGTTCATAGTGGGCTGGTATCGAGTACATGACCAGCGCGATAGATGCAATCCGAGGAGGATACGAAAAGGTAACAACCCTGTTCTTCAGACTTCATAGAATGGCTAACCTTCCTTGCAGCACAAGGGAGCTCCGTTCAAGGTTGTGACGCTGTACCACTGAATCGTCGTCGTAAGCAGCCGTGCTCATGTAGAAGAATTGCAAAATGCGCGTGACGACGAGCTTTCTTTTCTAGAAGCTACGAACGAAGTGAGAAACCCATTTATGGTTGCGGTGCCATATATGAGAGGTTTATAAACAAGACTTCGACACCGAATTCACAATTGGCCCCGAGGTTCAATATGATCATTACCATACTGTAGTGATTCGCTCGCAACTCCATCGTAAGATCAGGGCCTTGTACCACGAGTTGCGAGATGAGATCATCACTGCCTTTGACGACATTTTGGACCGCAGTGATAATGGTGATGTGTTTCCTGTTGCCGGAAACAATGGTTCGCTCATATTTGAAGACGTAGGGTGGAAGAGCGTACCAGCTTGAGTACTGTCCAACAGATCATGTGCAAGGCTAGTAACAGATCATTCGTCGGACTTCTAGTGTGTATGTATTCCGTTTTGCCACCTGCTGGCATGTTCGAGCCTCTGTCGTAGGTCGGAACTCGGATTACGTAGCTCTCGGCGTCCAGTTCACGATTGACGCCTTCGCAGGCGGTCTTGCCATCGGGTTCTTCCCGAAAATTTTGAAACCGTGAGTCCCTAACAATTACCTGTTCACGAAAGCCGTCCTCGGTCTCTTGACAGCATAGCCGCCCATTTCATCACTAACGTACCTAGGAACACCAGGCTGGGTGTCAAGCACTCCCGTCTTATCACCGAGGAGCGATGAAAGTATTTGAATGAGTATGGGAAAGATTGGTTCGAGAAACCCGTTCGTTTGCCATATTTTCGCTGCCCCCACGTTCACCTTTCTTGTAGGGCGACCTTTTATCTTTGCTGATGGATGAAGTTCCGGATACCACGGTTGAATCCTTGACGAAACGTGTGCTGGCGGCCAACTTCGCTGCTATTCACGTGCGTACCTACCAGTTTTTTCTAGATGTACGTTCACTCCAATGAGTGCGTGACAGACATCAGCCAACGCATGTGCGAATTGGTGGCCCGTATTGATATCTTGGTCATGTTGCCCTTCAGGTTTTCACGCATGCGCTCTACAACCTAGCAGCAAACCCTCAGTACGCAATACCTCTCCATGAGGAAGTCGAAGCTATTGTTGAAAAAGAGGACTGGACGAGAGCGTCCTTGAGCAGAATGCGCAGAGTTGACAGTTTTCTCAAGGAGAGCATACGCATGGAGAGCGTCGACGCCTGTAAGCCACCCTTTCCTTTTTTTCCTACTCACATTTCACTGTCAACTTTTTTTTCTCCGTTTTCCTTCTCTAGTGGGCTTGATACGCAAGACTTTATGTTCTCCGACGGAACATTGATCCCGAAGAGCACGAGGATCAACGCGGGCCTCATAGCACTACATTATGACGATGCGCTGTACAAAAACCCAGAGGTATTTGACCCTTTCCGGTTTACAAGCAAGGGTGAGGAGAACAAGGAGAGTGCGAAGCATCAGTTCGTCTCAACTTCTCCCGAGTACTTGTCATTTGGACATGGTCGGCATGGGTGGTATGCGCATTCCTTCGTTCTTGACCCCTATTCACGCCCGCATTGACTATTTGTTTGATCAGCCCCGGTCATTTCTCCGCTGGAGTGGAGCTCGAGACGATGTTGGCTCATATCGTCATGACTTGATATTAAGCTAGAGGAGAACACGACTCGTCCGCGGAGTTTGCGCATCGGGTCTTCTATCGGAGCCAATCCTACAACCAGGGTGATGTTCAGAAAGCGGGTTCACTACGACAATGTGATGAGTTGACCAACTTCCTCCCATATATATAGGTTACCTTAGCTGGAGCGATGTTATGCCCTCTCGCCTTTCATGTTTTTGATCAATGCCGCCTCCGATAGACCCTGATTGTCTCAATCGGGCAACAAAAAGAAAAGGCGCCCAATATATATATATTTCATTGGCAATACATACACAGACACTCGCGGTGAGTCAGCTGTTGGCCCAAGATACATGATAGCTCCGTACAAAGATTTTCGAGGTTCGAGTATGTACAAAACTACAAAGGGAGGAAATGACAGGGTTAAGGGAAACATCTTGAACCTTCCCTTACTCGAACTTCTTGCTCGATTTACTTGAGGACTGAGCTGAGTTCGGGGTGGCACAGCAGCGACACTAGCGACCGGATTCGCAAGTGGCGTTCCAGATTTCGCTATGGTATTCGAGGCTGATGCTATACTCATTTGCTCGGACGAACTCATCCAACGAACACGTCCCATATTTCCTGTCTTTCTTGGTCTGCACGCAGATAGACAGAGGGAATGTTTCTCCATTCAATACGAGGCGCACTTGCGGACCCTCAAAGCTACACGTCGTGAGCAAGAACTCGATGATGCAGAGTGGGATTTACATACGAGTGCTTGCACGTGAATTTCTCCCATACCATTTTTGCAGCAAAAGGTGCTTGATTGGACGTTCTGAACTTGCGGTGTGCAGGCGGATGACGGACCAGTGGGCTGAGGGGCAGAGCATCTCTAGTGTGGAATGTCAATAACATCCTCCTGTACAAGTGATCACTCAACTTGTTCAATCCCAAGGTTGACAATGCAAGAAGTATGGTGATATCGTGAGCAAAATCCAGATAGAGAGGCTTAGCATCCTCTGTTGTGTCAGTTAAACTGTCGTACGTAATTATTTCCTGTATTCTAATGTGGCGAATAGCCAATACTCACCGTTCGATGAGCTTTTTGATATAGAATGCACCAACTAGAGGACCAGGGTCACCTCTAGATGCATGTCCGCTGTAACCATCCATATATAGGTCGAGTTCGTATCTGCAACATCAGCTGTAAGTCATCTAGTCTGTACCAGCTGTTTAAAACCTACTCTAGACCCCGCAGCTCATGTGCAGTGAACACATCACACCATGGAGAGTTGTTACGAGCCGCAAGATCATACGGGCATGCGTACAAGGCACCGTGGATGTCGTTGAGGGTGAATCCAATATCAGGAACAAGTTCATTGAGCCTCTCTACGATGGGCGGAATGTACCTCTCTGCCCACTGCTGAGACGCCTATACATACACCAGCATCAACACCGCTGAACAAATGAGCCACACGATGAAATTTACCTGTAATGGTCCAGCGTAAGATAACTTTGGGCAGGATTCCCAAGGAGCAAGCCAGGAAACCGGGTCCGTAAAGTTATCCGTTGTTAAATATGTGATATTTTCGGCCTCACGACCAAAAAAGCCCTGGCTGAAGAAGTGCGCAGAGTCTATCACTCTTGGAATAGTGGTAGATACTACATCATCAGTCGAGAATGACGGGTAGCGAAGGGCAAATCTGCAAGTGTGAATGTCATACATGCATTCTTGATTTGGATCGAGATGCACGAACTCAACCCCATGATCGAACAACTGCTTGCGCCCGACAGTAGTAAGCTCCTCAGGGACCAAGTCGTACTTGTATCCTTCCTTGAGAAATTCCAGGTATGGCGGAAGATCAGCGTCTTGAATTACTCCCTGCGCCTTGCTGAGGGTATCAACGAGCTGAAGAATATAAGTCTGCTCCCCTGTGGGGCCACGAGAGCCATGGCGATGTAACTATAGGTTGAACGAATATTATTTGAGGCACTAGCTTGTTGCCATGCGGAGAGCTCACAAAGATGACTTGATCCACAGTGCAATCGTCAGGTAAGTCTGCAGACACTCGATGAATAACGGGTGCATTGTGGTATGGCGAAAGGTTCCCCAGATTGTCTAAGTCTTTGCAGCCATGATGACCATTGAACTGTTCAAATTGGTCAGAATTCGACAGGAATGAAGGCAGTTGGAGCAAACGCAAAAGGGTCGAAGGCCCGATGGGGAGATACATTCTGAAGGGCAAGAACGTTCTCGGTAAGGAGAACCGAGCGAACAGGGATCATGAACTTATACCCATCCCGAACTTACGTTATACACCCCCGCGTGGTGCCTTCGTGCCTGCCATGGGGTCTAAAATAAAGAACGTCACCACCTACTCGATACCTTGAACCAGTAACACTGGTGCCCGACTTGCAGTGACACATAGCGATGGCACGTAAAATCCCCCTATAGCGTCAAGTAAATTCTCTAGGGCGATGCTTCCAGTTGTGAAGCCCGGCGGCGATGCACTGTATCTGGCAGAGACATGAACAATTTCGTAGAAGTACACGGCATTAAAGGTGGGGTCAGTAAAATGGTTGCTTAAGCACCACACTCGCCACTGGCAGCTGTCAGTTGGCTGCGGATCATCATGGTTGAGATGGAAAAGCGACTCACATGTGTAGAGAGCAACCTGCCAATTAACCTCAAGTCCCTCGATCGATGATGGCCCATTGAAGTCTGTCCGGCATTCTAACATATTGCTTCCGGCCACCTTCCAGGTAACCCGCCCGATGCCGCTCTCAATGGACCTCCCACCAGATCATTTACCTCGCCGGGGGTGTCCAGCTTGTATTGTTATTCTCCGTGGAAACCAGCCCCTCTCTGATCCACCACTTACAGCCTTGGACGCTCCGCAAAGTTGACAGGGATAGGTATCGCCTCCGCATGAATGGGCATAGGAGCAAGCTTGGCAAGTTACGTCTTACTTTGAGGAGCTGTGACAAGTTCGGAGACTGGCAGGAAAAAGTCCAGTGACAGCAACTTTGGTGTCTTCAGGTCCGTAATGACTTCCAGAGATGCCAAAGACGCCAACGATCATCTGGCACTTTGCTGATGCCTTCGACTTCTATCCACCTGGAGAACGATGTGGGATGCATCCACAGCCGTAAGCTTACTTATGTAGAGCATAGCTAGCCAAATCATATTTCAATTGAGTCCGAGATACGGCCTCATTTCTGTCGCATGTTAACTTGCTCTCCTCACTTGCTCTGCCTCTTTCCTCGAGATTACCTACTTCAGTCCATAGCGTCATGGATATAGTCAATCCCACCCGGGGTATGAGTCCAACTGTGTATGTATCCCGCGTTCGCTCAGGATTTTCGGTGTGTGAATGCTGAGTATCATTTCTAGGACAATGAAGCCCGTTATCGGTGGTGGGCTTGCAGAGCCAAGGGTTTCGTTACCCATGTGCTGACTCTCCTTCAGATCTAGACTGCCGCACTCAAGCATAGCAGAGATCTAGACCTTCGATACCTTGCCCCATTCACCCAACAGCAGGAACCACATCCCCACTGGCTCAGATGACAAGACCATCAGGGTTTGGAATGCAATCACTGGTCGGCCTGTGGCAGGTCCATTCCAAGGGCACACGGACGCAATCACTTCTGTTACTTGTTCACCTGATTGCTTCTGACTCTCTGGACTTGATATCGCGCCATCTTATCGGTTCCTCGTCTCGGGTGCGTAACACGTCCCGTCATCTCCGTGTTTTATGCCCAATGATCGCGACTCGTTTGGATCACATCAATCTCAGCTTAGTTCTATATTCCTACCTAGCCACCCAGTACGGCAACCCTCTCATCGAAACAGATGGCCGGCATCTCGATCTCAATTGCTCCGCAGGCAACACATCTCCGAACCTTGCTCGCCACATCTTCGACTGTAGTGCCTTCCATGCGATCGCGTCTGCTCCAATTGACTTCCATTTGTGCGTGTCTTTGATTTCTTCCACTCTGGCATTCAATTGACACGCGCTGACGTCGTACGACGAATCGTTAATATCCAATTCACCAACATGTCCCTTCAGACACAAAAATCCCCTTATCGTTTACCCCTCAGACGAAACGGCAGTGATCACTTCGACAGTTCCACCTCCACAACAGGTGGGGACCGTCCTCGATGAGAATGATCTCGCAAGTCATTAGTCTGTCAAGGCGTCTCTGGTTCTCGCCTCATGTGATCAAGCCTTGAAAGGCAGTGAAAATAGACCAGTACCCGGGCAACAGTTATATAGTTCTTATGGGGATTCTTGCTGTGTATCGTTCATGTAAAAACTTGTTACCTCGTTCTTCACAGAAGTCAGGTCGGAACCCAGGGGCCTCTGCCAAGACGACGAGCATTGATCCATAGCGTGGAATGCGACTCAAGAGTCACCGACGGTGATTGCTGGACTTTGGTCTGATCCGGATGGTCATGCGCACGATTTGCAGAGGAATGTGAACACATAAAAAGTCGTGGATTGTCGAGGTTGGTTCAAACAAGCCGTGGGGCAGGAATCATACCAAGCACGGCTCTATACCATGTAGGGTTGACGAGCTGCGTCACGGCCAACTGAGTCGCAGCACAGCAAAGCAAGATTCGATGCATTTCATTTGGGATCATACATGCCGCTGGTCCTAGTGACAGTTAGTTTAGACTTGCAGAGTCTAACACGGACTTTCGAATCAGGGAGATGAGACGGCAATTTACAGAGAGGGGGGCAGAACATGGGTAAAAGTATACCCGAGCCTCGCAAGAATGCATGTCAATCGAGACTCGAAGAGGTAACGCAACCGATCCTTTCGCGTATATAGGCAGGCCGTTAGAGCCCAGGGAGCACTGCATTGAGGGGCGCTGCATTGGTCTTTATACTGGCTTGTCTTGTTCATCTCCCTGGGATATGTAGCAGCCAGCGAGTCCACCGCGGAGGCCCCAAGAAGGCAGAATTAGACGTCATAGGTAATTGGAATTGCCTCGAGAAAGTGGTGATGGTCCCCGCTGGCAGCGAAAGTCGCAGCTGAACAAACATGGCCACTACCACTGGCATCAGCTTCAGGACTCCAATCCCAGAAGTACTGGAAAAGGGAAGCAATTTCTGTTTGAAACTCCGACGGGATCGCGGCCCGGATGTGCAATTATTCGCATTGTCGGCTTGTTTAGTCCGAGTTAAGTCCTGACCACCCTCAGGCTCAGCCACCTCTCTCTTCGTATATTCACCAGCCTCACCTATAGCACCATGAATACGGCCATTTCAGGTCAAAATATCCTGTACGTGTATCGATCCACTCTATCACTTCTTTGGAACGTGCTGAACGTAGTTCTAGGGCGAAATCAATCACTATCAAAGGTAGAGTCGTAGCACCAGACATTTCATTGCATGCATTTTAGCTGTCTTCCAGACATCTCACTCT